>VZTU01019925.1:0-30615 GCA_013400835.1 Zapornia atra | reverse complement strand
AAAAAAAAAGAAAGAATGAAAAGCATAGCTTTTACACAGCTCCTTTGGAAAGCTTTGGAAGTCACAGCAAGCCAGTGCTTGGACAGAGCCATTACAGGGCTCGGACTGAGCCATTACGCAGGCGTTTCTCCGTGAAACAGAAAACCCATGAGAAGATTAATTCAGAGCCTTCCCAAACTGCTGCTAGGGGTGTTCAGCTCATAGAACCACAGAATGGTTTGGGTTGGAAGGGATCTCAAAGCCCATCTAGTTTCAACTCCCTGCCATGGGCAGGGACACAGTCCACTAGACCAGGATGCCCAAAGCCCCATCCAATTCAGCCTTGAACACCCCCAGGGACCCAGGGGCTCCCACAGCTTCTCTGGGCACTCTGTGCCAGGGCCTCCCCACAATCACAGTAAAGAATTTCTTCCCAACATCTCATCTACACCCTGCCCTTTGTCAGCCTGAATCCAACACCCCATGTCCTGTCCCTGAACTACCTGGTGAACAGCCCCTCTCCCACTCTCCTGTAGGACCCCTTTAAGTTTTGGGATGCCATCAGTAGGTCATCAGTAGGAAGCAGCCTTCTCTTCTCCAGGCTGAACAAGCCCAACTCTCCCAGCCTCTCCTTGCAGGAGAGGTGCTCCAGCTCCCTGACCATCTCTGTGGCCTCCTCTGGATTCGCTCCAGCAGCTCCATGTCTTTCCTGTCCTGTGGACCCCAGAGCTGGACACAGCACTGAGGGAGGTTCCCATGAGAGCGGAGCAGAAGGGCAGAATCCCCAGCTCTTCAGCTCACGCTGAGGTTGTCAACCATCAGCACCCCTAAGTACACCCCTTCTCGAACATGTTTGGGGAAGCAGAGGGGATGATTAAGGTGTGCTGATCCCACAGGTCAGTTGTTGGCTCTTCCTGCTGCAATTCCAGATCCAAAAGAGCTAAAACAAGCAAAAGCCCCATGACCTATTTGCAAGAGCACACAGCTACTCATTGAAGAAACCAAACCAAAAAGTAAGAGTCTTCAAGGCAGACTGAAGGAGCAGCATCCCCCCACCTGCCAAGGAGCCATCACGACAAACCTGTCAAGAGTTAGGAGCCTGCAGAACAGGCCTTCCACCTGCTGGGAGGAAAAAAACATCTAATGCCAATCAGATACTTGCTGCCGGCGGGGAACAGATGCCAAAGCCCTTCTCAGTTTAAGCGGCAAGGATCACATGTCTTCTCCTGGCAGAGGTTGCACGAGACCAGCGGGATCTTATTCAGAATAAAACAAGTACCTGGAAGCTTCAGAGTTTCTTCCCGAAGGGCAGATGTCAAGGGTTGGATGGACAGGTGTTGCACGTGGGCCAGAAGAATCCCAGACATAGATACAGCCTGAGAGAAGAGCTCCTGGAGAGCAGCCCTGAGGAGAAGGACCTGGGTGTCATGGTGGATGAGAAACTTCACATGAGCCAGCAGTGGCTCTTGCAGCTCGGAAGGGTGATGGTATCCTGGGCTCCATCAGCAGAGGGGTGGCAGCAGGGACAGGGAGGGGATTGTCCCTCTCTGCTCTGCCCTCAGGAGGCCCCAGCTGGAGTCCTGTGTCCAGAGCTGGGGCCCCAATACAAGAAAGATGTGGGACTGTTGGAGAGGGGTCAGAGGAGGCCACGAAGATGATCAGAGGGCTGGAGCACCTGCCCTACAAAGAGAGGCTGAGGGAGCTGGGCTTGTTCAGCCTGGAGAAGAGAAGGCTGCAGGGGGACCTCATTGCAGCCTTCCAGTCCCTGAAGGGAGCAGAGGAACAGGAGGGGAATCAGCTTGTTAAAGGGCAGACAATGGCAGGACAAGGGGGATGGAGTGAAGCTGGAGGGAAGGGTTAGATGAGATATTCGGAGGAAGATTTTTCCAGAGAGAGTGGTGAGGGGCTGGAACAGGCTGCCCAGAGAGGGGGTGGATGGCCTGTCCCTGGAGGTGTTCAGGGCCAGGTTGGATGGGGCCCTGGGCAACCTTGTGTAGCTCCAGGCCTGGAGGCTGGTGTCCCTGCCTGTAGCAGGGGGTTGGAACTGTGTGATCCTTGGGGTCCCTTCCAAACCAGGCCATTCTATGACAGTGGGCATCTGGGCCATGGGCTCTGCTCTTTCATTCTTCTGGGTCATTTTTTTGACCGGAGAAGAGAAGGGGTATGAGCTTGATCTAGCTCAGGCTTTTTTTTGTCTCCCCACAAGAGCAGCTCAAGCATTTCATATAACAGGGGCACACCAGCGTGGAAGTAGTTTTAAACTAAGGCGCTTGTTATTACAGAGGTGGCAGTTAAAGGGGCAGGGGGTCTGTTGAGCTTTTCAGGTTTTGCATGCTGAAACAGAATTGCAAAAAAATTCTTCTCCATGGATGACATTAAAATCACCAGGCTCTGTGGCTTCCCTGCCTGAAGAATTGTGAGCTGACCAAAAAAAACCCTGAAACCAACTGTACAGAAGCACTAAAAAGCCCTACCTTCCTGATCTCTGGACAAACCATGGCACTGAGGAGCACTACCGCTCTCCCAGCTGCATGACTACGATGACCGCACGTCCGAACAGCTGCATCGATCCTGGTCTATTGATCAGGTGACACCTGACAGCACAGAGTCGTTACTCAGTGGTTCACAAACAGCAACACCTATTAAAAAAAGGCAAAATACACAACAGGAGGAGTACAGTGCCCAGAGGGGCAGCACACCCCACAGCCCCTCACCCCAATGCTCCTTGCTATTAGCCTCTGACAGGGTTAGGTGACTACAGCAGCTGCCTTTCAGGACAGAATGCTCACCTGAAGCCAAGGCTAGCAGTTCAAAGCTCACAAACTAGACCTGGCTCACTCCTAGTACAATTTTCCCCCTAAAACTATTTATGTGGTTTGGCAACACAACAGCTCCAAGCAAAATGAGCACATAAGATCCTTGAATAGTGAAAGGGTCAGGATTGATTTTAAAAAAAAAAAAAAATTTTAATGATTTCTTTGAATTCATCTGCATTTCTCCAACATCCTGATCCCAGCCCTACCACAGAGAGCAGCTGTACCACACCAGGAGTTCCCAGCAGTGCTCTCCGCTGCAAGCAATCCCACCCTCACCCATCCTCAGGTGCTCCTCACAGAGAAGGCAATGTTGGCAAAACCCTGCTTGCTCATGTTCAAGCCAAAGGGAAGAATCAATACATGAATGAAGGTCTGGGTGGGGTTTGTTTCAGCGCTGGGATTATTTTGCCCTTGGTACAGTGCAAAACAGGGCTGATGGGGCAGGTATGGACAGCTTGTCTCCATTAGTACCCCAGCACTGGGGCTCAGATGCCACTGCTCCTCTCCTCACTCAGTGGAAGGAAGCAGATGCCCAAAAACATCCATCTCAGTCCCACGAGCTCGGAAGCAGAGGCAGGCAACGCAATGTTCCCCACACAGCAAGGTGATCCATGCGATTCCCTGCTGTCCTGGCTCCGGCTAGGACAGAGGTCCCCTCCCGAAGGAGCCAGCCCAGGTGAGATGAGTCAGCCTGGTGTTGATTTCCATACCCCCTAACATCGCTCCCCCATCGAAGGGGCTGGTCTAGAGAGGTGATTCAGCTACAGGACCGCAGTCCTCTTCAGTTTAAAAAACAAAAAGGCAGAGCTCAGGCAGCATCCAAACACACCTGGGCAGATGACATAATGGATAAAGGACCAACCAAGTAAAATTTAACACATCTAGTGCCCCCCTAAAATCTGAGTCACTCCTAACTAGAGGTTGAGAGGGCACAGTAACAGCTGTTGCAGTAGGCTTCCCCGCTCTTACCCCTTCTCAAGCACCTGCAGCTAGATGTGGTGAGGCTCCCAGACCTGCCTCCCACGGCTGGCCTGGCACAGCCATCCATGCAGAATGGTCCACAATTTGTGCCTTCAAAATGAATCTAACGACACTACATCAAAGCTGAGCAGACCAGATACAAACACCGGGAAGCTTGAGCCTAGCCTGTGGATTCCCTGGCAAAGCCTGGGGTTCAAGGGAGGATTAACGATGCCCCACTGAACACCACACACATCCCTAGTCTTCTGATAGCACTCAGAAGAATGGAGTTGAGCCAAGCTCAACTTCACACTGAGCACCTGCAGAGATGCCAGCTGACAGGGAAAGGTCTCCACAGTCAGAAGGATGTGTTGGACCACCCTTAGTTGACACCTAAAGAGAAGCAGCTTCACAACACACTGTGAACGGGCTGAGCTGCAGAACCCACGGGTGCATATTAACCAGCAAATACTCCCAGGTACGGGACAGACTCTCCCCTTGGGCTGAAAGGAGTGTGTGGGAGATCTGTGAGTTGGTACTCCACTGAGCCAGGTGGACACAGAGCGTCAGGTGTTGCACTTGGGCTGGAGGAATTCCAGACATAGACACAGCCTGGGAGAAGAGCTCCTGGAGAGCAGCCCTGAGGAGAAGGACCTGGGTGTCATGGTGGATGAGAAACTTATCATGAGCCAGCAGTGTGCTCTTACAGCTCAGAAGGCCAATGGGATCCTGGGCTCCATCAGAAGAGGGGTGGCAGCAGGGACAGGGAGGGGATTGTTCCTCTCTACTCTGCCCTCGGGAGGCCCCAGCTGGAGTCCTGTGTCNGAAAAGAAGGCTGTGGGGGGACCTCATTGCAGCCTTCCAGTCCCTGAAGGGAGCAGAGAAACAGGAGGGGAATCAGCTTGTTAAAAGGGTAGATAATGGCAGGACAAGGGGGATGGAGTGAAGCAGAAGGAGGGAAGGTTTAGATTAGATATTCAGGGGAAGTTTTTTCCAGAGAGAGTGGTGAGGGGCTGGAACAGGCTGCCCAGAGAGGGGGTGGATGCCCCATCCCTGGGGGTGTTCAAGGCGAGGTTGGATGGGGCCCTGGGCAACCTTGTGTAGCTCCAGGCCTGGAGGTTGGTGGCCCTGCCTGTGGCAGGGGGGTTGGAACTCTGTGATCCTTGGGGTCCCTTCCAACCCATGCCATTCTATGATTCTATGAAAAGAACAAAGGGGTTTGGGAAATTGGTGGTGTATTGCAACCCAGGGGGAGAAAGGGATTTGTTGAGCCTTCTCCGAAGGATGGGAGAATTAACACATCCACAACTTTTCCTTCTCCAGCCAGGCATCTGGCAGTCCACGTCCTGTCAGCCAGGCTGTTCTCCGACCATGAAGTCGGCTTCTACAGATGCTAAGTGGTGAAAAAATACACACTTAAACCTACCCTAATGGAATAAACATCATTGCAATTGTTTCTCCACTCTTCTCTCTCACCCTACTGCACATCAGTGTCTTTAAAAAAAAAAAAAATCGTCAAAAATCAAAAAATAATCATCAAAAATCAGGCAATACTTTTTTTTCTCTTGCAGTGAGGATAAGCAGTACCTGTCCAAGCACGGGCAGCCAGACAGCTGAATTCCTACGCTTACCGGATGGAAAACGCCGTGGGAGGATGAAACCCATCTGAGAATAAGAGGGATTTCTGCCCCTGCTCTTGAATCACTTTCAGACTCAGCAGGATGACTGAAGCATTCCTTCAGCCTCAGCTCTGTCCTAATTGATCTGACCACATCAAAGGCACACAAACAAGCCTCATCAGTGTGAGAGCCTGGCGTGAAGACGACAAGCTGAATAATTTAAAATCAACACTGAGAATATACTCCTTGTTACAGTCCAGTAGCAAATTTAATTTGGGGAAGTACACATGAGATAAGATACAGGTCAAACTGAGGTTGACCAAAAGTGAACAACAAAAGTGTAACAGCTGTATAGAAAAAGGTTTCTCTCCATTCCAAGTCGGATACAAGGTCCCAAGGACTATCTCAGACATTATCATCTGACTTTAAAAGTACAGCCTTTTTCATATCCTTTTCCTACCCTGCACCTTGTTCAAAATAATTCAGAGTTCTCTGCCTCTCATCATAAGAGCCTGCTTCTCATCTTTGCACTGCAGGATACATCACAGGCTAAAAAACTTACTTTAGAAACAGGCTTTTAAAGAATTCCAAAGTGCAAGAACTGTATTTAAAGAAAAAGTAGAAATGAGAAGAAGGTACTTAGCAGGGACACTGACCTAGAAGGAACTTCAACTTGAACCCCAAGTTGAAGCACAAAACAATTCTTCTCTTTTGAGGATACAACAAAAACCTGGTACAGAAAGTCTCAACTATTTGATGCTCCAGAGTGAAAACTTCACAGGCTTCATTGTAGCAGCTTTAAAACTTTCAAGGCCCCCAAAACGCTACTGTTTTTCCTAGAGTAAATCCAGGACAGGCTCAGCTTGCAGATATGTAAGAATCTGGATGCCAGCGGACAGGTATTCTGGTGTAGGCTGAAGAAAGGAAACAGCCACTTGCTGTTCCTATCCACGAGCATTTTCAGATCGTCTAACCAAAGCTTCCTGCAGCCAGATCTCAGCACTGACTTTACTTCCCTATCAACCTCAAAGATCCCCCAAATCTGGGGACCAGACCACTCAAGGTCTTCAAGGCACAGCAGTAGCTCTCACTACTGAGTTCCTACTGTACCCACTCAACACTTACCCTGTCGCTGCAGAGGACAAGTTGGCAGCATCCCTTCAAAGGGGGTCCTATTACCACTGCTGGGTCTGCAAACAGTTGAATTTCTCTCCAAAACTTCAGCTTCCCAGGAAGCATTCACACACAGGGCAGAAAGAGAACAGGCCTGAAGAAAGCTTTGTGTTTCCATGTAGAGAAAAGGCAGCGTCAGAGATGATGAGGTTCTACCTACAACTCACTACTCCCCCTCTGCTCTGCCCTGGTCAGGCCTCACCTGGAGTATTGTGTCCAGTTCTGGGCTCCCTGATATACAAAAGACAGGGTTGTCCTGGAAAGAGTTCAGAGGAGGCTACGGAGATGATTAAGTGCTGGAGCATCTCCCCTCTGAGGTAAGGCTGAGCTGGGACTGTTCAGCCTGGAGAAAAGACGACTAAGGGGGGACCTTATTAATGTTTATCAGTATCCGAAGTATGGGATGCAGGGGGAAATGGCCAGCCCCTTTTCAGTGCTCTGTGGAGACAGGACAAGGGGCAATGGCTGCAAGTTAGAGTGTAGGAAGAACTTTTCCCCAGTGAGGGTGAGGGAGCCCTGGGACAGGCTGCCCAGGGGGGGGTGAATTCTCCTTCTCTGGAGATATTCCAGCCTCGTCTGGACACCGATCTGTGCAATATGAGCTAGGGAGCTGCTTTGGCAGGGGGTTGGACCCAATGGGCTCTAGAGGTCCCTTACAACCCCTGTGATTCTGTGTGTTTTACTTATCAACAGGAGCCTGAACGTCCAGGCTGGAATAATCCAGCCATAAGGAACTGGAGCACCAGACAGATAGGGGGAAAAAAATAAGGATACACCATGCCCAGATGCTTTTCCAGACAGCAGCCACCAGGCATCATGGTGGTCCAGCCCTGCTAAAGGAGGATCGAAGTTTCCTCCTCCAGTCCTTGTGTTTATTGAAAGAACGCTTCTGCCCCCAGATAACTTACAGAAACAGACTCATTACTGCCAGAAAGTAGGTCAGTGTCATTTAAAGCCAGTTTGAAATGCAGCTCCGCAGAAACTTCTTAATCTTTAAAAAGAAAACACATAAAATATTTACAGGGTGGTGCAAAATGTTTGAGAGCAACAGGGAAAGCTGTTATGCATACTGCATGAAATGGCTTTCCATGCCTCATTGAGCCAGGGAGTAGGAAAGGAGAGCGGCTTCTCGCTCTCAGCGGATGAAACGCTCTACAAAAGTACTTCTCAATCCAGCAAATCACAGCACATGACTCGCTAACTCATCTTCCCAGTGTCGTGAGATCAGGAAGCTTTCTGCTTGCTTTGGTATCTCTCCTCTCAGTCATAATGATCCCACCACAGATTTTTTTCCATCTCAGATAGGCAGCTCATTCTTAAACTTCAATATTCCTAATTATCAAACATTCAGCCTCTCCAAAATGTAAATAAAATTTGCATCTCTGCACGAGTAGTTCTGAAGGAAGAATATAGCATTTGCATTCAGACTGGCTAATTCCTGTAAGAGAATATTTCATAAACAAAATGCTTCATTGAACATGGAGATTTGCAGCTTTTACAAAGGAAAGTGAACTTTAAACAAATATAAATCAGTTGAGTGATTAACTTTAAGGGTTTGGGTTTTTTCAACTAATCTTTATGTATAACTAGTATCAGCAGAACAATCTTGACTGATTAGAGCCAAACAGTAGTAAAACTCAAGCCACCAAAAATGAAGAGAGGAGGTGACCACAAGAAATCATTTAAGGTTACTAAGGAAAAAGAAACAAGAAACCACCCAAAAGCACCACAGAGACTCACAACCCCGGCAGCCTGGGTAAGAGGAGCCACACCAGCCCCACGGGTTAAGTAAGGTAAGCGTAAGTTGTGGGAAATGTTAACAGATCCAGAAGTGAAACTGAACACGCTTTCCCCTGCCCCTCCAAGCTTTGTCATAATCCTAAATGTTATCTTAATTAGCCCAATTTTCTTAATTATCCTTTGTAGCAACTTGATCTTTTATAGCATGGCTTCAGCATCTTTTTTTTTTCCCAGCTTTGTTCCAGGCCTGGAAGAAGCGGCGACTCCTCTGCCAAAAGCCAAAGGGCAGGTGCTGCCTCTGAGCTTTGTCTTGACAAGGTACACGAGGCCTCCTCCTCCTCCCACTGTGGCTGCCCTCCCGCCACCCAGCCCTTCAATTTCAGCCCCCTTTCGCCCCCCCCCTTTTAACCTAGTTCCACCCAAATCGATTCCCACAAAACCTCCACAGGGAGCGGGTCCTTCCTCCACAGCAGTGGACACCAGACAGCGCCTGGGGCAAGGAGACACAGGAACCCTCCTGCTCTTCACGCTCCCCCATGCGTGTTTGTGGCAAGTCACGTTCACAAGAGCTGCTGGTCTTAACCCAAGGCTCCAGTAGGAGACCTTATGTCTAGGGCTCAACACAGATTAACCCTCAAGAATTTACAGTGGGGATATCAACTTCTCCCCCCTGGGTATTCTTTCTCAGAGAAAGCTTACTCCAAAATACAACAAAAGGTGTGGCAGTGACTGGGGAAGAACAAGGCAGGGAGGGGGGGATCATACTTTCCCTAGACAACAGTCTCTTCCAGATTTTTTTCACCTCATCTCATGAGAAGCCTTTGGTACCCAACACTCCTCAGAAGGGAGCTCTGCAGAGCAGGAGTGGGGGCAGGAAAGAAAAACAAAACAAAAAGCCCCAACCCCCTTTCATTCATCCAGGCTGTGACAATTTTATGGCCCTGTTCCTAAAACATCCCATTAGCGATAGGTTTGGAGAAGATTAGAGAAGAAAGCTTGTATCCACTGAAGCAAGGTTTAATAGGCTCTTGAGTTAAGCCAGAGCCTTCCCTTAAACAATGCACATCATTAGTAATAATTACCTGTAGCTGCATAATCACTGTAGCTATCATAACTGACATGAGAAGTCCAGATGTCATCTTTGGCGAGGTTTGGAAAAGATTTCTACCAATTACTATCAAGGTAACTCAAAAAGAGAATGGAGCAGTAAGAAAACAAGGGGGTAACAAGCCCCTGTGATACATACACCACGACATGTCAACCACATGCTCAGAAATACACCCAAACCAAGACCCCAGCGCCTGGGAAGGGCATGGGGAGAAGCTCTCAGCAGCATTTAATGAAAAGGAAGACTCTCTGGAAGTGGATAGCATTTAAAACTATTGTCATCCAGCACTTACCCACAGAACACTCCTCTACAACACGGTACCACACGATCGTTCCCTCCACTGTTCTGGGTGACACACAATGAACCAGCTAACAGTGGGCCTCGAGTTTCTATCCCTTCAAGGGTCACTGTCAGTAAAAAGTTTAAGCTGTGCTTCTAAATAACAAAACTACAATTTCTTTAGGGGATTCAACTTTTGAAAAGGGTAGACAATGGCATGACAAGGGGGATGGATTAAAGCTAAAGGAAGGAAGGTTTAAATTAGGTATTAGGGGGAAGTTTTTTTACAGAGAGAGTGGTGAGGGGCTGGAACAGGCTGCCCAGGGATGGGGGATGCCCCATCCCTGGAGGTGTTCAAGGCCAGGTTGGATGGGCCCCTGGGCAACCCTGTGTAGATCCAGGCCTGGGGGTTGGTCGCCCTGCCTGTGGCAGGGGGGTTGGAGTTCTATGATCCTTGGGGTCCTTTCCAATCCAGACCAGTCTGTGATTCTATGGTTTACAACTGACAGCGCTATCAGAGCAGACAAAAACTTTCCCCTACTAGTAGTCTTATTTTATACCAAACACTCAGAGGGAAGTCACAACTTTAGCTCTGAGCCACCTCATGCCTCACTCTAAGGTGGAAATGGCCAAGAAAGTTTAGGAGGAGCAGCACAGGAGAACACACACATGGCCAAAGCCATCCATCCAGCTGAGCTGGTGCTTCCCTGGGATTTGATTAGGCCAGCCTTCTCAGCAAGAGCTGCTCTAGACACAGCTGCAAGCAAAGGTAGGCTCAAAGCAATCTTTGGCATCACGGAATCACTTCTCACAGGAGGAGCTTGTCTCCTTTCATTAGCCCTTCTTGCATGTTTCCCTGCCACACCAGCAGCACAGGCTGGAGCACAAATGGCAGACCCAGTATAAAGAGGCAAGCCAACAGCAGCATCAGGAAAGGTTAGCAGACAAGTTACAGGAAAGCAAGACAAGTGAGCAGCAGGCTTCCAGTACAGAGCAGGACATCCCCATTTCTCAGCCGTCTTGAGAGCTGCTCTGCAAGCAGCAAAGCAGCACCAAGTTAGGTTTGAGTATAGGTATATATTGAACCTATAAAAGGAAAGCATCCATGTAACAACCATCCACTTGTCCCAAGAACAGAATTCCTGAAAAACATCACCCTGCAAGGCACGCCTCAGGGGTGAATACCAACACCTTTCTGCTTACAGGAACACACGCAGATCCCCAACTCCTCACAGCACCAGAACCAAGTCTGAAAACCTATGAGACTGCTGCGTAACACAAACAGATCACAGGTGGGTTCTATTCTTTTTGATAATACCAAGTAATTTTAGAGACTATGGGGCTCATTCCAGTTCCTACACAAGGGTCAGACTTTGGCACCGCAATTCCAACATCCCTACTTACCGCAAGCTCTCCTGCTCCCAGCCACGGCAACGCAAAGGGGCTGCCAGAACTCATTCTGAAGCAAATATAATTTCTCCACCCTGCCCCACAAATGGGCTGTTCCTGAAATCTTTGGAGCTGTTCATTGGCTCTTAACACCTGAGTCTTATTTGGCTGTTAACCCAAACCTGATTAAACTGAAGTCACAGAAGCCATCTCTCACAGGTGAAGTTAAACAAGTGCTTTCCCAGCAGTTGTCTTCTCTACCATGAACCCCAACAGTCAGAGCAGGCAGATCAGAGCATAACAAAAGCTCCTCTTCCACAGCACCAGCTCCCAAAGCTCTGCCTAATGCAAAGTTATCAGGAACTTTATCTAGATACAAGCGGATGAGACAACTTTAAGCTAGAAAGCAGCTAACTGTGTATCTACAGATCCTCTTGACAGACAGAGAGGCACAATTTTGCAGCGATGAATCATGCCCTAAATTACGAGGCGCATTAGGGATAATCCCCCAGACAACACTGAGATGGATCAATTGACTCTTGTTCCAGCAACTGTGCTCTCCTGCTAAAATGTACTTTAAAAAGTCAAAGAGTTTTCTTAAGTATCAATAAAGACACACTAGCAGAACCATGGCCGCTCCTCAGAGGCACACTGCAGACCATTAAAAGACTTATCAGCAAAGACTTAACAAATTAAACATCTGGTTGACATCTCTGAAGATGCCTCCAACTTCCAATGATAGATAATGCAACAGTTAGAAACCCAAAATGTCAAGGTTTCCTCGTAACTCTGGTACCAGCACCACAGCTTTCCACTGTAACACCAAGTCTCGGTTTTATGCAAAGCAACAGTACAGGGAGGGGGGCTGGATTGTCACATCACCACAATAAAAAGCCCATTCAGGCAACAAATGCATGATCATCTGCCATCATTACTGGATTTCAAGTGGGTTTGCCCTTACCTGGATGGCTTTGGGAGCTCATTGCTAGTAACGTCTAGTCCTTTGGAGAAGGGATTCGAGACGGATGAGTTTCCACGCCAAGTAACAGCAGCTCTAAAGAGCTCCAAGGCTTCACCAATACATAGAAATTGGAAGTGGGGATTAAATCATGGCCACCTTATAAAATCCAGGGCACAGTGACATGCTGCGTTGTATGGGAAGTAATCCAATAGGGTGGCAGAGTATCTTCTGATGGCTTTCAAACCGGGAACCTGCAATCAGAGGAAAAGATGCCTACATCAGAGAGGTAAGATTTACATCCATTTAAATTAGACATTGCATAGCATATTTATCCCTAGAAGAAAAGATTAAACTAGGATACCAGTTTAGGTTGCAGAGCAAGTGATTTTCAGAGTTACAGCTGTAATGTTAATTAATAACCATAAAAATGCAGACTAATAACACTGGGGGGAAGGAACGCAATTAAAACCTCCCCACTTTTCAACTACATGTTCAAGTCTTTAAAATCCCAAACTTGCATGTTAATTCTGATCCACCAACAGCACCATATGAAGCCACTTCAGTCCAACAGTTTCCATATTTTAAAAGCCATATGTATGAGTGGTAACTGTACTTCACGCATCTGTTCCCCAAAGAAGTCTAAAGAAAAATTCCTCGGTGCCAAGAAGTGGTATTGGAGCAGGAAGGAAAAGAAAAAACCACCCCACACGATCAATTCCACTCCCACTCTAACCAAGCTTCCAGCAGTTTATTAAGCAGCAACTCCATGCTGCCCCAGGAGAAGAAATGCCACCATTCCTTGTTATTTTTGAGATGCGTATTAGAGGAAGGAAGAAGAAAGAAAAAAAACCCCACTGAGATATAAACCTAATGTAGCTCCTCCATCCCTCCAAAAATGTAAATACCAAAGCAGGAGGTACCCCAGCTCACAGAAAGCCCCACCTCAGAGGCCTCCATGGATAGACTCACAGGATGCACTGGGTTGGCAGGGACCTCCAAAGGCCATCTAGTCCAAACCCTGCACTAAGCAGGGAAACCTTTAGCTCAAGCAGGTGGCTCAGAGCTCCATCAAGCTTGACCTTGAATGTCTTCAGGGACGCGACCTCCCCCACCTCTCTGGGCAACCCATGCCAGTGATCCACCACCCTCAGAGGGAAGAACTTCCTATGATGTCTCCTCTTCCAGAGATGGTGTCTCTCTCTGATGCAACCAGCAATACTTACACCATAGGGACCTGCTGCAAGGGGTCCTGAAGAGCAGTTTTGGGGGTCTGGGGTGTTTTCGCACTACACCCAGTGGTACCCAGTACTTCTAAATAGCCACGTTTTACAGGCAGGGTATCTCCAGGAGACTGCTCTGGTTCAACATAAAGACCTGACACTGCTACATGCTACCAGCTAAAGCTACTGAAGCAGATTAAACCCACCTGCATCCAAAGTATTTCCCAACAATGGGTTCCTTCCCTTCTCTGCACCGGAAGAGTCACCAGCATTCAGGCTCCCAACAGATAACCTCTCCCAGATACAGAGGATGACATGCTCACAGACAGCCGGAACCCAGCAGAGCTCCTCGCTGCTCTGAGAAGACAACTCCTGCCCTCGCAGCTCTGCTGGCAAGAACAATTTACAGCCAGCACTCCCTAACCCACTTCAGCTGTGAAGTCAGCCTGCTGCCAGAAGCCAACCAGTTCACCCATCTAAATTAATCCAGCTGACTTTGCTCAACGCAGAGCAGGGCGCATGCACGCTGAACTGCTCCACCAGCACATCCCAGGGTGTGGAGACAGCAATAGTACTTGGGCGGGGGACAATTATCATAGTAACTTCTGCTGCCACTTGCACAATGAGCATCTGTCCACAACTTATCTGTGCCATTACATTTCAAGCAGCCCCATCTATTCCTGGAAGGCCTCTTACCACGCTCACATATTCATGATCCTTTCCAATAAGGTGGCAAAACCAGGTCTAAGACTTAAACACTGTCACTGCTGCATGTGGCAGACCCTGCTCCGTAACAGAATCACAGAATCACAGGGGTTGGAAGGGACATCCAGAGCCCACTGGGTCCAGCCCCCTGCCAAAGCAGCTCCCTAGCTCATATTGCACAGATCGGTGTCAAGACGGGGCTGGAATATCTCCAGAGAAGGAGACCCCACACACCCCTGGGCAGCCTGTCCCAGGCCTCACTCATCCTCACTGGGGAAAAGTTCTTCCCCATGTTGGTGTGGAACTTCCTATGCTCTGACTTGCAGCCACTGCCTCTTGTCCTCTCTCCACAGAGCACTGAAAAGGGGCTGGCCATTTCCCCCTGCATCCCATACTTCAGATATTGATAAACATTAATAAGGTCCCCCCTTAGTCTTCTTTTCTCCAGGCTGAACAGCCCCAGTTCACTCAGCCTTTCCTCACAGGTGAGATGCTCCAGCCCTTAATCATCTCTGTAGCCTCCTCTGGACTCTCTCCAGGAAATCCCTGTCTTTTTTATCCCAGGGAGCCCAGAACTGGACACAATATTCCAGGTGGGGCCTGACCAGGGCAGAGTAGAGGGGGAGGATCACCTCCTTTGACCTGCTGGCCACACTCAACAGTGCTCCCTGGTTTGCGGAATAACACCCAAGCAGAACAGACACTGCTGAACAAACAGGCCTTCCTTGGCTCTTGCACTGGCCGTTTCTCTCTGCCCTGAATGTCTCAGCAGTAATTACTGGTCTCCAAGTTCCTCGGCCCACCTTGCATTTTGAGAGACCTGGAACACTCTTCCACTTATGCATCAAATTCAAGACAATTATTTAAGTGTCATTCCTCATCCCTGCAGGTCTACGCCTTCCCAAATGGTCAAGATCTTCCAGTGCCATTAACCTGCACATCCTGTTGAAGAGAGCCAGGTCAGCTCAGACCAGGCATTAGCACAACATTAACATCATTTATTCCAAACAAAACCATCAGGTCATGTTATAGCACCAGCAATCTCAGCTATGGACAAGGCGGATGTGGAAAGGAGTTAGCACCTTGCTTTCTACTCGTTTTTCACAGTGCAAGAATGAAGTACAGGGTATCAACTGTGAGGAGATACAGATGCATTTCCCAAAGAAACTAGACTGAAACAGTAGCAGCTAAACCCATTTAATAGCACCACCAGTTCACCTATTCCCATTTCTTCCCTCAGAGGTCTCCCTAAATTCAGGCAGGCATGACAGATCCCCCACAATATTAAGCTTGTTTTATTAATACTGGTGTCCAGTCAGAGCAGAGACAACCACGATCAGATGGACAAGCTACAGATTTAGTTCACTTTTTCTTTTCCCTATTTCTTGGATTTCTTCTAGAAGACTGAGGAAAGGCAAAGGAAGCAGGCCTTTCTGATACAGAGAGCAGCTGTTTCCCAGCCCACCTCACTAGTTACCCATCACACCAATCTTGACACAGTCCAGTGAGACATCTTCAAAGCTGTTGTCAAACCCCTATCTGAAACAATTCTTACATGAATTTTTCATTTCCCCAATACCTCACAAAAACACTTCTCAAAGTAGCAGAATCAAAACACCATCTATCCCTATGCCAAGGAAATGCAGAGGTCTCTAGGATTTTCCAAGCAAATTCTCCCACTTAAAAAAAGAGTTAAAAAAATTCAATCAGAGCTCGTTGTACTTTACTTCACTGCCTCCCAGGACAAGGGGCTGCACATCTCAGCTGTAAGGACAGCACGTGCACCCCCCACACCGTCTGAGGCACTCCCCCCCTCGAGCGCTCTTCAGGCTCGAGCCAGGACTGGACCACGGCAGGGACGACATGCTTCGGCAGCCTGTCCACTCGTAACCCTGACACATGCCACACGCAATGGGGATGAGCACGTGGTTGTTTATAGCAGCAGGATCCTCTTGCAAGTAACTCTGCAGGCATTTTGAATGAGCAGGTCGCTCACCTTCGTATTTTGAGGGGAAGGTGCGGGGGTGGGGAGGGGGGTGGAGCAGGACCACAGGCACTGGCTTCATTGTAACATGCTAATGGCAGACACACTGGGCTCCAGTGTGCAGGGGAAGAGAAAAAGAGGGATGAGTGTGGTGGCAGGAGCATTTCGTTTCACTCAGCTGCCTCCTGTCTCCAAGCCAGCCCCAGGATCGCCTGCCGAGGAACTGAATTTTCCTGGCAAATAAGCAGCGGCATACTGTCCATACCAGCTTTGGCTCTTCATAGAATCATAGAATGGTCTGGGTTGGAAGGGACCCCAAGGATCAGAGTTCCAACCCCCCCGCCACAGGCAGGGCCACCAACCTCCAGGCCTGGAGCTACACAAGGTTGCCCAGGGCCCCATCCAACCTGACCTTGAACACCTTCAGCAATGGCGCATCCACCCCCTCTCTGGGCAGCCTGTTCCAGCCCCTCAACACTCCCCCTGTAAAGAACTTCCCCCAATTTAAACCTTCCTTCCTTTAGCTTTAATCCATCCCCCTTGTCCTGCCAGTCTCTGCCCTTTAACAAGCTGATTCCCCTCCTGTTTCTCTGCTCCCTTCAGGGACTGGAAGGCTGCAATGAGGTCCCCCCACAGCCTTCTCTTCTCCAGGCTGAACAAGCCCAGCTCCTTCCGCCTCTTTACACAGCGTCCTTCCCTCGGCATGGAGTGAAGAGCATCCACACGCAGGGCAGTGGACGACACCGCACGTTTCCAGACTACACGGCAGAAAGACCAAGCAGAATGGTAGGCTAAACCAAGCAGGCAGAGAACACTCTTATTTAATCAGGTGCTGCAAACAGGACTGGTACAGCCAAGCTTTCTGCCTCACACAATTGTTCAGTCTGGTCCCTGCTGGATTGTCAAGGAAAAGTCTGGAACAGGAGCACAAAGGGCAAATTAACGCCAATGTATTTCATCGTACTTTTACCAGGGTACACCTGAGAGCACACGCTCCCTGAAACCATGCAGGCTGGTGCACATGCAGCTGCATCCTCAACCCATCCCTGAAGCAGAAGGCAGCCACAGCCTGAGTGCACTGTCACCTTCTCGTCACCAGCAGCTATTATGAGACAGACTGAGGGGCTAGAGCCTCAGCAAAAGCCCCTTGTTTCTCAGTGGCTTTATGGCCTGAACAAACCACCACCCATTACTGTACACCTTCCCTTGATCGACAGCATGGCCAGTCACGTTAGCTCTTCTCTTACTCCTCTCCTACCAGCAAGTACATCACACACCGCGCTTGGTGCTCAGTAGCACAGTGGGCAGAGCTTTTCTCATTTGTGTCAGGGAAGAGAGGAGTCTGCTTACATACTTTCAGGAGGCTTCCGTCACTTCTTCTGCAAGCTACAAAGAGAGAACAGTGGCAAATTCAGCCACAGGTCAGGTCATCCTGCGTGGCAACAAGTCACCTATACACAGAGTAACACATGCATGGAGAAAGCACAGGACAAAGAGCCACCTGGCAGCTCTGAAACACACTGCCCCTCCCACCCTGAGCAGCGGTCCCTCACCCTTGGCCTCTCTGACTACAAGACCGGGCTTGTCCCCCAAAACCACGCACACGATGCAGCTCCGCACCACAGTCCTGCGCTGTCCCTCCTGTGGGCTTCCCCAGACCACCCTTTCCCCATGGGCACCTAACCAACCATTAACAGACAGAACTGCATGGGAATGGGGAAACATCCATGATCCAACACATTTCCGAATCCATTTCCATTTCCAAATCCACTTCCATTTCCAAATCCACCTCCAACCTCTCTACAGCTGCTGAAAGCTCTGTTCTTTTAAAATAGTAACTATTTAAAATGTAATTTTTTAAAAATATAATTTTAAAAATATAATTTATTTAAAATAATATTTAAATTAATATTTAAAATATTATTTCTTTTAAATAGTGAGTAACTATTGAAAAAGAACACAACAATATGAACATTCACCTTCCTCCTCAGCCCCTCCCAGAGGTGCCTCTATGAGCCACCAGTACAGATTTGCAGTAACCAGCAATTAAAGTTACGATGGAACTTTATTTTTCAGAGCTTAAACTGCTCTGATACTTCAGCAGATATAAAACTCTTGGCCTAAGGGTGAAGTTTCACCACTGTTCTAAGCCAAGTCAGCTTGGTCTGCTTCAGGACACCCAGCTATGGCTGACCTTACTTCGTCTGCGAGCCCGTCAGACACATGCCACAGCCACCCCCAGACAGCAACCCTACAGCCAGCTGACGTAGAGATCTCTCTAAGACCCAGGTTAAGCAAACCTGACTGCCTGCTGACTCAATGCACCTGCATATGGTGCAAGTCAGATGCCTCCTACACCCATGGCTGAGCACTGAAGTTTATTTCTAGGTCCAGGGGATGCTGCTCGGCCTTTCAGTGCCCTGAGCCTCAAAAGCTCTGCAGAACACGTGGCCCTCAGGCAGGACAAGGAAGACCGCAGCAGAAGGCATGGTGGGAGAATGCCTTCTGCAGCCTGGCACTTCAGCAGCAGCGCTCAAACACCACGGGGTTTGGTCTCCAAAAGCCATGGAAATACCCATCCTCAAAAAAAAAAAACCAACCCAAAAAAACCAATGCAGTATCATCACTGGTGGATGAGGAACTTAACATGAGCCAGCAGTGTGCTCTTGCAGCTCGGAAGGCCAATGGGATCCTGGGCTCCATCAGAAGAGGGGTGGCAGCAGGGACAGGGAGGGGATTGTCCCTCTCTACTCTGCCCTCAGGAGGCCCCAGCTGGAGTCCTGTGTCCAGAGATGAGGCCCCAATACAAGAAAGATGTGGAACTGTTGGAGAGGGGTCAGAGGAGGCCACAAAGATTATCAGAGGGCTGGAGCACCTCCCCTAGGAAGAGGCTGAAGGAGCTGGGCTTGTTTAACCTGGAAAAAAGAAGGCTGCAGGGGGACCTCATTGCAGCCTTCCAGTCCCTGAAGGGAGCAGAGAAACAGGAGGGGATTCAACTTTTTAAAAGTATAGACAATGGCAGGACAAGGGGGAATGGATTAAAGCTGAAGGAGGGAAGGTTTAAATGAGATATTAGGGGGAAGTTTTTTACAGAGAGAGTGGGGAGGTGCTGAAACAGGCTGCCCAGAGAGGGGGGGGGTGCCCTGGGCAACCTTGTGTAGCTCCAGGCCTGGAGGTTGGTGGCCCTGCCTGTGGCTGCGGGGTTAGAGTTCTCTGATCCTTGGGGTCCCTTCCAACCCAGACCATTCTATGATTCTATGATTAAATCTCTCCTTTGAAAACAGATCCCGAACTTTACCCAGACACACACACACACACACAAGCTGCCTTTGCTTTTCAGGGGCTGTTTATAAAATACTGCCAATGTAGGATCTAGATATGAATGGAGGTGGGGAGAAGGCATACAGCTGTTTGAAAACAATAATAATAATAATTTACCATGACCACAGAATTATCTACTGCATCTTTCTTTAGAGAAGAGGCTGTGTGAAACAGCCTCCCGGCCGATTCATCTCTCTCAGGACCACATCTCCAGAGCCATCGCTTTGCAAGAGGACAAAAGCGGTGGCAGTAGTCCTGGGGACACAAATGACCCTTAGACAACACCAGTCCAACTCGTTCCTCCTCAAGCAGAATACAGCTTTAATGAATCTGCCTCAAGAGACCAAGTTCCACAAGCATTGCCCAGTCCTAGAAGCGGTGGCTCTCCTGCAGTTTCAATGGTAATCAAAACAAACCTCTCCCAGAAAACCTATTTGCTAGCCTCAAGAACCTTCAGACATCCTCTCAAAGAGCGTGAAGGCTCTGAAGATGATGTTTCTGTCTCTAAAAACACACTGCAGGAGTAGCAGGCTGCACTGTAACAATACACTATCAGCTTAATGCCCAGCTGTGGACAGAAGAGCAACTAGAATACCATGACGGTGATGGAAAATAGAATGCCAAATTTGTCTGTGTTAGCCCAGTTTCTCAAAAAATCATGAGTATTTTGTACAAGTCTGGGCACTCCCCCTCCTTTTCCAAGCACACAATGTCAGAGTTTCAAAAGAAGAGGAATAAAAAACAATCAGGAGTGTGGTACAAATTCCTCATACAGGTGAAGCAGGTAGGTCTTCAGCCCAGAGAGTGATGACTTAAGGATGTTACAGTGATGTAGAATCACAACCAATACAGAGAATTCACTCATCTCCCTGTGTTCCATCTACTTCATTCAGAGCATGCAGAGAGCATGTCATGCTCCTCCTTAGCTGCACTAAGAAACTCCAACCTGGGAGGACTGGAAGAGTTTTCCTGAATCTCAAAAGCAAATGGACAGACTTCTTAGAAAAGAGGACAAACACCACGTGCTTTGTGGAAACCCATGAGCCATGTCCCTGGCTCACAGGAGAGTACTTCAGAGGAGTGTCTCCACGTGCGCGTCCTGTTGCGAAACACCTCCCCAAGGTACATCGTATCTTGGATGCTGCTGGAGAACATGGCAATCAAGCACCTTTAAAGGCAAAAACCCACCTACATACCGAGCTACAGTCACCCAATCAACTCAACTCTGCTTCATCCTCCACCGACATAACAAGCCCATCTTGCAAAATAGTAAGTTTACTCCTTATAACTTTTATAGTGCACTGAAATTGCATACCAAACTCTTAATTAGCAGCGAGTACACCCACAGTCATTAAGTTAAGGAAAATACTCAACTGAACTGGGTGGTGGAAGCATCTCCACAGCACTCAGCTATCCACACGAAGAACAACAGAAAGATCTCCATATCTGGAGATATTCCAGCCCCGTCTGGACACCGACCTGTGCAATATGAGCTAGGGATCTGCTCTGGCAGGGGGTTGGACCTGATGAGCTCTCAAGGTCCCTTCCAACCCCTACGATCTGTGTGACTACCTGAAGACTTTACCACAGTTAGAACTGCATAACAAATAATTAAACAGAAAGCCCAGCCTAACACAGCTGTTAGAAACAGCCTGTCACCGACAGCGCACACAGTACCTACCATCACAGTTTGCGCCGGTCCAGACTGCCCCTTACGTCTAGGGCACCCCATCCCCAGGAAACTGGGGTTACCGTACTCTGGGGTAGCAAAATCGGAGGTAGCCACCTGTGCACCCAAAAGCTGATTCAAGCCCACTAACCATCCAAGAAACAGAATCACAGGGGTTGGAAGGGACTTCCAGAGATCACTGGGTCCAACCCCCCCTGCCAAAGCAGCTTCCTAGCTCATATTGCACAGGTCAGCATCCAGATGGGGCAGGAATATCTCCAGAGATGGAGACTCCACACCCCCCCGGGGCAGCCTGTCCCAGGGCTCCCTCACCCTCACTGGGGAAAAGTTCTTCCCCATGTTGGTGCGGAACTTCCTATGCTATAACTTGCAGCCATTGCCCCTTGTCCTGTCTCCACAGACCACTGAAAAGGGGCTGGCCATTTCTCCCTGCATCCCATACTTCAGATATTTATAAACATTAATAAGGGCCCCCCTTAGTCTTCTTTTCTTTAGGCTGAACAGTCCCAGCTCACTCAGCCACGGATGCATTACCCAGTCCTTCAAGGAAGTAACACCCAGGACATCTGTTTAGCGGACTCTGGCATTCCAACACCAGCCATTACAAGCGGTACCCTCACCTGACAGCCTCGAGTAGAGCAAACACCGCGTTCCTGCCTCTCCCTCAAACCTCCACCGGCACGCTGTGAGGATGTATTGCTCATACGCTCCCACTAAGCACTTTAACTTTGTGACAGGTTCCGTACAGAACAGCATTCGGAAAGATTCAGTCTCTAACTGTGTTTGCCCTAAGTGTTAAATTACAGCATACACATTAAGGCTTCAGGAATAACCCATGCTCACTGTGTCCCCGCACGGCTCCTTCCGGGAGGGCTGTGACACGCTGCTGCGCAGGCCCCGGGAGCTGCTGCGGGAGCGATGCTGCTATCCTTGCAGGCAGCGGCTCGTTAAGCAAGCCTCTGCAATGTAAGCAGCGCGACGCACGCTCTGAGGTCACCGTCAGACATGGAAAAAAAACAAACTGAGCAACAGCCACAAACGGCAAGGCACTATTAACTAATTGTGAGCTTCTTGATTAACAAGGAAGCGATCCACAGCCACTCAAGGGTAGCAAACCTACGCAGAAACAATTAACCTAATCACGCGCAACAGAAATTCTGAGTAAAAATAATCAAGGGAAATTGCTTTGTGCAGTTTCAGACCCTTTTGCTTCATACTGGGGAGAAACACTCCACTGCTGAAGACGGGGGCAGGCAGACTCCTCAAGTATGGCTGCCTTTACAGGGTCCCTGCCAGAGATGCTTCTCAGTCAGCTGCTAGGGCCAGTGGCAGCTCTCACACCTCAGCCGTGCAGAACCAAACGCCCAGGCACCAGACCAAACCAACACAGGGGGACGCTGCAGTTTCAGAGAAGTGAAGACCTCCCCAACAGTTTCAATGTTAAGACACACCCATCACTACCTAGATGCTAGCAGAAGTCCATGAGTCTTCCTCACTGAGCTTTAGCCCAGGGGCTACTCAGAAGAACATGGTTTTCGCACACGTTCCACACAAAATCCCTCACGGTACCACCTAAGACACTTTAACAAGTCACTACCTCGATCAACAGTTAGGGCTGCTTTGAACGCTGAAGGTGCCTCCATGTCCCAAAGCAGGAAAACCTTACATCTTCTGGTGGGCACCGTGAAACCCCCAGAGCCTTTGCGGCCCTTCTCCTACGTTGTTCCGAGTATACAAGAGTATTAATGTTATTTCCCTCCAATAGCAACACCAGTGAGTACCTAAAGTGGGGATCTGCTGAGAGCTCCTCTATTTTTAGCGCTCAACAAGAGCTGCTGATGAAGCAGTGCTGCAGGTATCTCGAATACACGCAGAAACAAAAAAAAACCCACCCCAGGCTTTGGGAACAACCAAGCGGATGACGAGTGGACCTAAACGCCCCGATGCATAATCGAAGACTCTGAACAAAAGATCATCTTCAGGAACCCAGAGCAAATCTGGAAATACCACCTCCTGTTCGCTCTGTGGGAGCTCCAATTTAAAGTGGTCAACAGCTTGGAAAAATTTTTTAGAGCCAAGCAGGAACACAGCTCGTAGAAGAGCTGCAGATTCTCAGAAACGCAACTGACTGCGTGTTAAACCTGGGAATATGTAGATTTTCAAGATTACAGAGCCCTCCTTGATTAGCAAGACTCTGGCAGAGGGTCTGAAAGAGCAGGATGCTTCTGAGCTCGATCCAGTTTCGCAGCAAGAGCAGCGAGAACAAGCAGTCTCACAGATGGATCCGCGTGGGAGGGAGAAAGGATAAAAGTCTGCCTCGGGAGCCTGTTCCAGCTGCTACTGAAGCCTTGGAGGAGTCTGTACAAATTGGGCACAGTTACCTATAAAAATCTACCGTCTTGGCTTTTTCTGAAGCACTCTTCTTTCCACATCCAATGTTTTTCTTCCATCCTAGTATTTCTGAGTCTGAAAGGGTTCAAATCAGAGAGCTTGAAGTGGCACTTGACAGAAGGTGAATTAATACTGTGAGTTTATGGACAATGTCCATCACACTTTGTCATCTTTTCCTTGTAAGATTACCCTAGCTACAATAATTCAGAAGCACAAAAATCAAAACCTTTAAATACCTAACTGAGAAGTGATTAAAAAAAAATCCCAACAAAACTGTATATTCCTTTTCGTAATCAAAATTCCCCTAAAGACATTTTCAGTCCCAGGAAGAGTGTGTGTGGTCAGCAGAAAGCAAGCTCACCTCACTGAAACAGTCCCATGCCAACTCCATGCCTGCGATCTAGACACAACCCTTCAACAACATGCTGAGGACCCTCCCATCCCCACTCTGTCCAAGTTGTAAAGCATCTGCAGCTTGTATCCCCACATCCTAAAACCTACCATCACACCTCTGGCCTAAAGTCCTATGGAAGCACTGCAGCAGCACTGAGATCTCTCCCTTTGGCTGTAAATCTTCACTGCGCCGTACCGGAGACGCTCGCCAAAGCCCTCTTCTCCCTCTGTGTGCCTCAAGGGGGAAAGGATCAGATCATGACAGAAAGATCACGCATCCAATCACCGCTTTTCTGTAGACCTGCTCAAGAAGGCAGCTTTCTGACTCCTGTTCTCCTCACCTCTCGTGCACACACACACACAATCTTCCTTCTCCTTTCAAGACAGCTTGACTGAGCCAAAACCAAAAAGGATACTGCTATCTTTATGTAATTAGTTTTGGGAAGCAACAGAAAACCTTCAGCTTGCCAGCCCCACTTTCCACTCTATCTCAGCTTTCTCAGTTGTTAAAAATGAACAGCCCACGGTTCTTTACCTGGGGTTGTCTTTCAAATCCTCACATCTAAGTAGGAAAAGGCAGAGAGAAAAACATCTACCTTTTTTATTGATGTACTTGGGCTGTTACAGCCCACATCTGAACTTCTCGTTCCTTCTGACAAAGAACCCAAATTACTGGTCACTAGCTGTGCCTAACCCATCTGGTCTGCCAGCGCAAAATAGCTGAGTACATGTGTCATCAATCACTGTTAATTACTTCATTAACTCGGAAAAAAAAGAATATTGACTTTTTTATTTTAAAAGAACAAACATTGTTTAAGGTTAGGCCAGTGTTCTTTTTTTTAATTGAATGCTGCATGATTACCAAGAGAAAGTAATTTAGTCCGAATACTAAAACACCCTGCTCACATAACTCCCCTAACTCTTTTGCCTGGTAAAATGAGTTTCTTCTGGAGCTGACTACATCTCAGTGCTAGTTTTAACCAACATGAAGTTTAAACCAGAATCTTAATTATGCGTGTTCTCAAACCCCCCCACTCCCACCTCCTACCACCCTGCTTTTCAAGTTGTGACCTTTGTCATGCTCTTGGAAAGGAACATGCCTCAAGGTCTCCACAAACAAATTGCATCTTTTTTTTTTTTCAAGTGGACGCTCAGCCCTCTGCAGTTGGCTGCAAAACAGTGACACCAAACCATAAAAAAGCAAGGTATTCTGAAGGTTTGTGCATTTTAATCTGCAGGGCAGATATCCAAACAGGGGCTTTCTACAGGGGTGGGGCTGGGGGGGGGAGAAAAACAAACACCCAACAAGTGTTTCCACACTGACAGCGCAGCCTGAAACCAGTCAATATTCCTACAGCATGGTGCCAACATCCCACTGGACTCTCCCAGGGCTTCAGAGGCTGGACGGCTCAGTCCCTGAAGACCTTGGGCTTGTTCCAGCACCTCCATCTCCCTTCCCAGCACCCGTGCCCTCTCGCCCAGCCTCCTCCAGCCACACGCTCCCTTGGAAGAGCCGCTGGCTCGGTCCCTTATTACATTTTTTCATGCCCCAGTTAAGTGGCTTAAACACCCATTGTCAACCTTCAAAAAGCTATTTTGCTTGAGAACAATCCCATGGCGTTGTCTAAGTCTGGAATGACACGCACCCCCCACGAAAACCCACCCATTAACACAGCCTTGTTACGCCATCAGCAGAGACCAACTGCCAGCTGCCCCCGTTGTTGCATGCATCCACTTTCACTCTCGATCCCCATCTCCCCAGAGCCTGCCCCCTGGACACAAGGCACTGCTTGCCCACAGGACACCACAGGCTGCAGGACACAAGGCACTGCTTGCCCAGAGGACGCTGCAGGACACAAGGCACTGCTGTCCTGGAGGACGCCGCAGGAAAGCACGCAGGCCTCGTGTAAGCCCCCTCAGCTCTGGCGACTGCCCAGCTCAGCCAGCCACAGACCCTCGCCCACAGCATCCCAAGTTGGCATGTTTGTATGCTTGTTTCTTCTTCCTCACACTAATGATGCCACCGAAACACCGTGCTGCTGCCAGGGAGGAGGTAATTCAGAGCTCATGGGTCTGTGGTGTCGCACTTCTGTGTCATCTCCTACCATGCCTCTCTTCCTACAGCCAACAAATTTGGTAGGACACAGTGTGTTTGCCTATCTTCTGACTTGAAGGATCTTCACTGGGGCATCACTGAAACCCAGGTGTTACACAGGAGCATAGAGGATATTGCATTGAACTAGGGGGGGCAGGGGGGGAGGATACAACTGTGTCTTTAAAGTGCAATAAAACTTTATTACTATTTCTTGGGAAAACCTTTTCTCCCCTCCCCACCAGCAGGTGAAAGCAAGGCTGTCATACACCTGTAAGAGCACCACAGCACTGGCTATCCAACACTGAATTTCTGCTGACAGAGTACCCAATAGCTTACCAACAGTTATTTTCACCATATAAACAACTTTAAATGACAACTAGATTTTCTTTCTTTAAATTACAGTGACATAATAGTTAGCAGTGATTTCCCATCTCCCCTCCCTTTTGTAAAGATTCAAAGAAGCACCTTTGCTTTCAGGCTGAGGTTTATCATGCAGGGAATGAGTCTGCTGGTACCCAAACTGGCAATGATGCCCACAGGAAGCTAAAGTAACCCCCCACCTTTATATTCCAGGTTTTTAACTTGCTCCATTTTTACGTTACAGGTCACACATAAACAGCCAGAACAGAAAATTAACTCTATCACCAGAAAAATTTAAATTCCCATGTTGAAAGACTTTAAGTAGGGTTAAAATTTTAATAATCAACATCATCCTTTAATAAAAAAGTAGAATCTTTGGTTAAATAGTTCAAGCTTGCAGCTGACAAGTGGAAAAAAAAGCAAGGGATCGACAACTGGCATTACTGGTACTTCAGGGGGGTTATTTATTTATGGTTTATAAGGCCATCAAAGCCCTCTGAAGAAGTACTTGCAGGTCACCTTTAAAGACACAGCGGCCATCAAACTTTTGGGAGTTCACTTCCCAGGTGCTGCTCCCAACACCAGCGCTGTCACCTAGCCCTGACCAAAGGAAGAGCTCCAGTTATGTTTTGATTTAAACCACATTTTATCTGCACAACACGAGCACAGTGAGACAAGACAGGATTGTTTCTTGAAATAAGAAAACTGCCACAAAAACTAGGGCATATTTCAAGAACTGATACAGAATTCGCCGTGGGGCTTTTTTAGGTAGGTTTTAAAACATTGTCAGTCACCAGTTGAGAAGAGAGACTTCAGTGTCCTCAAGGAAGCCTTGGAGCCCTAGCTTAGATATGCAAGGATTCACACCCTGTTAACTTGCTACAGCCTAGATTAACATTTATACTGCCGCTCATGGCTTTACACACTAAGCATTGTACTCTTCCCTGTAAGACTTTCCTCTTCCAGGGCAGGAATCAAGCAAAGTAATTCAAACCAGGTTTTGTCCCTCTTCAGCTGTCCCTCTCCATTTTGAAAACACCATCAGTCCAAACTTCAGTGTCTTTTATTCACTCTCTGGAGTTTTGCACCTTTGCATGTTCCTAAACATCCTCCCGAAGCCTTCCATCTAACTGCTTCAGCTACCACCCCAGGAGGAATCGCCTGGCTGTCCAGATGAGCTGCCCCCAGCCACCAAAACTCTGCTATGCAGAGCCTCCCTTTGCTTCATCCCCTGCTACTTCCAATACTTCAAAATGTAGGAATGGGAAAGAACACAAGAGTTTCCAAATCTCTGGTTTTCTTGCTTTTACATGTTAATCTGGATGAATCTTGTCACACCGTTAACACAATAACATGCCAAAGCACTCAGGAGATCTGCAGCCAACAGCTCAACGTTTGAATGGAGACCAGCAACAAGTGCTGTTCCTCAGGGATCGGTACTGGGACCAGCACCTTTTCAGCAACATGGACAGTGCGATCACAGAATGGTCTGGATTGGAAGGAACCCCAAGGATCACAGAGCTCCAACCCTCCTGCCACTGGCAGGGCCACCAACCGCCAGACCCGGAGCTACACAAGGTTGCCCAGGGCCCCATCCAACCTGGCCTTGAACACCTCCAGGGAAAGGGCACCCACCACCTCTCTGGGCAGCCTGTTCCAGCACCTCACCACTCCCCCTGTAAAGAACTTCCCCCTAATATCTAATTTAAACCTTCCTTCCTTTAGCTTTAATCCATCCCCCTTGTCCTGCCATTGTCTACCCTTTTAAAAAGCTGATTCCCCTCCTGTTTCTCTGCTCCCTTCAGGGACTGGAAGGCTGCAATGAGGTCCCCCGACAGCCTTCTCTAGGCTTAACAAGCCCAGCTCCCTCAGCCTCTCTCTTAGGGGAGGTGTTCCAGCCCTCTAATCATCTTCATGACCTCCTCTGAACCCTCTCCAACAGTCCCACATCTTTCTTGTATTAGGGCCCCAGCTCTGGACACAGGACTCCAGCTGGAGCCTCACGAGGGCAGAGAGGGATCGATGCACCCTCAGCAAGTTCGTGGGTGACATCAAGCTGGGTTGTGCAGTCGACATGCCAGAGGGAAGGGATGCCATCCAGAGAGACCTGGACAGGCTGGAGAGATGGGCCCATGAAAACCTCATATAGTTCAACAAAGACAACTGTAAGGTCCTGCACGTGGGTCGGCACAATCAGCACAGCTTAAGGCTGGGCAGAGAACGGCTTGAGAACAGCCCCAAGGAGAATGATTTGGGGCGTCTGCTGGGTGAGAAACTCAATGTGAGCCAACAACGCACGCTTGCAGCCCAAAAGGCTGACCAGATCATGGGCTTCATCAAGAGAAGTGTGGCCAGCGGGTCGAAGTAGGGGATTCTGCCCCTCTGCTCTGGTCTCGTGAGGCCCCACACCTAGAACACTGTGTTGAGCTCTGGGGCCCTCACCATAAGGGGGACATCAAGCTGCTCGAGCAGGTCCACAGGAGACCACAGAGATGATCAGAGGGCTGAAGCACGGCTCCTATGAGGACAGGCTCAGAGATTAGGTCTTGTTCAGCCTGGAGAAGAGAAGGCTCTTGGGGGAACCTTATAGCAGCCTTCCAGTACTTGAAGGGACCTACAGGAAAGCTGGGAAGGGACTTCTTACAAGGGCATGTAATGATAGTATGAGGGGTAACAGCTATCAACTGGAAGAGGGTAGATTTAGACTGGGCACAAGGAAGAAATTTGTCACTGCGAGGATGGTGAGGCCCTGGCACAGGGTGCCCAGAGAGGCTCTGGCTGCCCCCTCCCTGTGTTCAAGGCTGGGTTGGATGGGGCTTTGGGCAACCTGGTCTAGTGAGAGGTGTCCTTGTCCATAGCATTGGTTGGAAGAAGATCAGTTCTAAGATCCCTTCCAACGCAGACCTTTTTATGACTTTAAGAAAGCGCAGGGGAAGAAGGCCCAACACCAAGGCTAGGAATCGCTCCCAGCCAACGCTGCGGTCCCTTGCTGTAGGAAGTCACTGAAAACACAGAGGTAATGCTAGGAAAGACAAGCCACTCCTTTGGATTATAGTCACTTCTGAAAAGTGCTGGTTTGGCCCCGGTTTTAAACTGAAGCACCAGCACGGAGCCGCTGCAAGGCAAACGCGAGGCCCCAGCTCCTGAAAACACTTGGCATGCAAAGCAAGGCTGGGAAAGAGACTGGCAGAATTTTATCCTGAAATGGAGTGGGGAGATAAGATCAAGTGAAAAGGAGCTGTGGCTGCTGACATCTCTGGAGGCACAGAAGCCAGGGAATAGGCAGACAGGCAGCCTTTTCCATCAAGAGCCTTCCAGTCCCTGAAGGGAGCAGAGAAACAGGAGGGGAATCAGCTTGTTAAAAGGGTAGATAACGGCAGGACAAGGGGGATGGATTAAAGCTAAAGGAAGGAAGGTTTAAATTGGGTATTAGGGGCAAGTTTTTTACAGAGAGAGTGGTGAGGGGCTGGAACAGGCTGCCCAGAAAGGTGGTGGATGCCCCGTCCCTGGAGGTGTTCAAGGCCAGGTTGGATGGGGCCCTGGGCAACCTTGTGTGGCTCCAGGCCTGGAGGTTGGTGGCCCTAACTGTGGCAGGGGATTGGAACTCTCTGATCCTTGGGGTCCCTTCCAACTCAGACCAGTCGGTGATTCTATGATTCTAAGAGCGCAAGAAGCCAGCAACATTCCAAACCAACTTCAATTCCACTGGAATACAAGGCATTAAAGCAAGAGAGAGGACTCCAGCACGGAGCCATACCAAAAAGTTCCTCCCACCAGGACAGATTTACTTTCAAGGAAATGGTGACCAAAGGCTTCTAGTCCAAAAAAAAAAAGCATCAGCTTTGAATATGGCAGTGTTTATGAATCGCTTTGGACATTTAACTTCTAGTGCTCTAACATAAAAAAAGGAACTCTACATAAAGCTGTAAACCACCCTGACAAAGCTACATCAATTACCCAGCCAGGAAAGCGCTCTTTGCCCAGAAGCCACACACAGCAAATTCTGCACAAGATGTCAGGGAGAAGAGAAAATAAAGGCTGCACTGACCGCGCATCCCTGAAGACAGATATTACACAGCAAGAACTGGAGGCTATATGACTTGACAGCAGATGCTGAACTCGAAAGGGAAGAGCTGTTTCAAAAAGGCACTACTTGGGACATCCATCTGCTGTACTTGAAGTTCTCAGAGGGAGAAACACTGAGTAGAAATGCGGATGGCAAAATATGAACTATATATTATCTGTTTATATTTTGTTTTAGACATGGAAAATGTATTTACATATGAAAACAGCAGCGCCACAGAAAGCTTTTCTTTTTATTTCTGTATCATTTCAGCTGCCTGCTATCTCTGGCCCAGATAGACAAACTCAAAGGCCAGAGCTGGGTATAGCCCGAGACAGAATCACAGGGGCTGGGAAGGGACCTCCAGAG
>VZTU01019923.1:235635-387439 GCA_013400835.1 Zapornia atra | reverse complement strand
GGTTTAGATTAGACATTAGAAAAAAATTCTTTACTGAAAGAGTTGTCAGGGCCTGGAACAGGCTGCCCAGGGAGGTGGTTGAGTCACCTTCCCTGGATATGTTTAAAAGACAGGTAGATTAGGTACTTAGGGATATGGTTTAGCTTAGGATGGAATTGGTTGGACTTGATTATATTCAAAGGTTTTTTCCAACCTAGTAATTCTGTGATTCTGTGATTTAGAGGGTCAGCAACAAATTTTGTTAAATCTACTATGTTTTCACCAGGTAATCACTGTATGAACCATTTTCTGTTTTTCCTGGCTCATGTCTCTCCTCACTTCTTATTTTCATAGAATCATAGAATGGTCTGGGTTGGAAGGGACCCCAGGGATCACAGTGTCCCAACCCCCTGCCACAGGCAGGGCCACCAACCTCCAGGCCTGGATCTACACAAGGTTGCCCAGGGCCCCATCTAACCTGGCCTTGAACATCTCCAGGGATGGGAGGTGTTCATTTTGTTATTTTTGATTCCTTTTTTCAGGCCACTCAAGATATATCACTCCAAAGAACACTTTCTCTCCTTAATATAGTGGGGAAATGACTACAGATTTTTAATTTTTTTTCCCTGTCTATCACCCATGTTTTTGTAATGAGTACTCTTTCCAAGCAGAGTCTGAGAGTCTTAGAAGGTGAAGTGGAAAAAGACACCCCCACTTTGATTCTCCTGGCAGGCAGTTTTACTCATTCAGAGCCTAAGCTCGGTACCCAAATCCTGTGGCTCCTTCTAAGATACAGTAGGTTTGTATTTGTCCAGATCACTCAGTCTAAAATACAGGGGGGTTCTGGCAAGCAATAGCTTTTTCCTTCTGTTTTCTGATACCATCTGATGAACTGGAGACCTGGAATCATCAGAAGATTGCCTTCAGCTGTACAGTTGTTTGTATTTTTATGGTTTGTCACGGGATCTGCAGTTTTGGACACTGCTACAAGATCTGAGGATCCTGCTGGCAAAGGGATGATCTTGTGCTGAGGATGCTGGGGTGAAGCTTCCAGGAATTCTGGTTTTACCACTGGATGCTTATATGGTCTCTGTCAAATTTACATCGGCAACTTCATTTTTCTCAGTATTCATTAGTACTAATTGACCCTTTTCTGTTTATCTTACAAGTCTACTGGAGAAGCAGCTGGTTACTCCTCTGGAAGTACCTTGTACACACAAGCCTCAGCTGTGGCTTCTGCATGCTACAAAAACCCCACATAATAAATTCAGATTTGCCTTTACTATTTCCCCTAGATAGTATTTACTATTGCAAATGCCTTGCAGATGCCTTGGTCATTTGTAACTAAAGCTCCAGGCAAATAGTTAAAGTACAAGGACTGAAACTGAAGGCCAAGATGGCATGAAATTCCGTGTCATGGACATCCCAAAAGGGCAAAAAAACCCCCAACCAAACAATCACAAGTAAGGGGAGTTTGGGTAAACTAAAGTAACATCAGAAGAAGGTGTGTGTGGGACAGGTGGGAGACACCACAGAGAAAGTGGGAGAGAGAGGTCAAATTGCTCAGGAGAAGACTGGAAGTCTGTCCCTACTGGGTGGCCTTGTCAGCATTGTGGTCCCAGCGGGATCTCCCCCTCCCATCAGGAGCAGACCTGAGGCAGAAGTAAAGAATCATTCAAGCCTCAAACTCAGTTTTGCAGCCTGTTCAATTTTAGTTGTCCTCATTTCATCTCCAGGTGCAGGGGAATGGTGAGACAGCCAACCTGCACAGCTCATGGCTGCTGTTGAATGCAAATTGTTCCCATAAAATGGAGCATCCCTCTGCAAACCTGCCTCCTCCAGAATCCTCTCCTACTCTGCTAATGCATCGTGTTACTTGGTTAATTCAGACAGCAAAGTACCAACCCTCCCCCACTGTGCACATCAGAGCTGTTATCGCTTCCTCAGGGACAGCCTATTGCTTTGGGGCAGATAAACTCTTTAAGGCAAATATATGGGACCAAATCCATCCTGGTGCAATTCCATTGAAGTCATCAGGGTTTTACACCTGAGAGAGATGTGAAGCCTATTGCATAAAGGCAGAATTTTATCCATCTCCCTTTCATTTAACTCCCCATGAATTTGAAATGAACTCCTCTGCTCATGACTTATTTATGTCGAGCCATACATTTAAACTCAGGGCTTTCTCTTTTTAAATATGATGTCCCTTTACACTGCTGTTCCTAGTGGAAACCCTCAAATGATTAGACAGTAAAAGGAAAACATGGGACAGCATCAGCTGACACTCTCCTTTCTCCCACTGAAGCACAATAAAAGGGACTGCGCAGTTTGGAGTTCTTTTAATTCCTTTACCTCTCCAAGGAGGAAACTTTCATCATTAATGGGGAGGCTGTTGTACTTTAAAGAGGAAGAGCATCCTGTAAAGCTGTCCTTAAAAACTCTTAAACACAGATCCATGCCAGCATCACTGAAATGCTCTCAGCTGATGTCAGAGTGTATTTTTCATACTATAGTGGATTTTTCAGGTGGGGAAAATGGTGGTGGAGACACAGATGCAGGTTCAAAAACAACCTTTAGGCCTCCTGTTATCTATGAACTTGCAAAGTGGGAGTCTTTCATCCCCTATTCCTTCCATCTGAGCTTAGATAGATATTGGCTTACAGAGGAATATTTCTTTTCATCAGAAGGAGCTAAATAAATATCAAATAGGAGTGAAGATTGGTGGATACGTAAGAATATAAAAAAAGGTCCCTGGGTACAAGTGTGTGGCTTTGCATGGACGTGATCTCCTTGATCTGCATGCAAGGTCCAATTTCAGCTCACTTCTCCAGCCAAGCAGTATTCTATAATCCCTTCCACCAAGACTCCCCTCTCAGGAGTCAAGTAATTCTGAAGGAATTTTTGTGTGTTTTATTTTTACAGTTCTGGTAGAGCTGTTTCAGGAGTTAGAAAAGAAATCCCAGCATTTAACTACTCTTCAGAGCCATAAGAAATGTAGTGTCTTTGTTTGTCTGAGACTGCCCCAAAGGTACCCTTTGACAACATCTTCTGAAGAGGTATCTCCCAAAAAGCGTCAGAGTAAAACCCCTTAAGCCAGGTGTCTGAACTAATGTCTGTAAACTGGCTCAGATTCATCAGTGTTACAGCAAGCTTTGGTCTGGTTGTTAACGTATGCTGCTTGTGTCTTGTAGGGATGTCAGATGAATCCAGGTATCTCTTAATGGTGGTGCGTGCCCTAGGAGTCTCATGCCATAGGACCACAAGTTGCTTGCTGCTTGGCAGCTGTCAGGAAAGAGAAACAACAATGAAAAAGGGTTTTTTTTTCTGAACAAATCAACAAGAGTTGCTATGGACAGCATGGTGGGAATGAGTTCTTGAAATGCATAAACCAGGATGAAGGCTTACGAAATACACTCTGGGGTTTAGCATGGAGGTGATGCTTTTTAGTGGAAACCTGGACAATCATGTGGAATGAAACTTGGAAAATAAGTCAAGTAGGAGGACAGATTTCTAAAGAAGTTCAGTATTTTGACCAAAGCTGAAAGCCCAGTAACTTCTCTGTTAGGTTTTTATCACCAGTGCTTCGAGAGGCTCATTTGAATGCTGAGCAGGGAAATAATCTGACCCAGTGTAGTCTCTACAATATATATGCTTACACACATGCTATTTGTCTCAACACCTTGTATTATCAGAGGAGAGAAACAGATGTTTCGAGGACTTGACTCCTCTCATCCCAATTTAGCTAAAATAGGACGAGACGGTTCATGACCTAAACACGCCTGTTTCCATTAGGAGAAGGAAGCCTGGGCAGCTGGCTTGAATGAGGTGTCTCAGCTGGGAACTGCCCTTTCCAGACTTCCGTTACAGAATTTTCCTTCTTTATTCAATGAAATTTGTGGAGAAAATCAGGTTATGAGTATCCTGGCTTGTGCCAGAGGCCAAGGTGGCTGGTTTAAATGTGTGCAATGTCTAGTTTAAATAATGATGCTTGTATTTACACATGACTCTGGGAAATAGCTTTATCTCATCCTTTAAATGTCTCTTTCTCTAAGAAGCTGCATCTTTGCTGACAAGGAGAAGATTTAGTGGGTGTTTAGTGTAACTGATTATCTGCTGATTCAATCAATTATGTGAACCTGGAGCCAAAGAGAACATTATGTGGTTTTATGCTGGTATTGCAGCTGCTCTGTTGCTCGACCCTGTGACATGTTTGCTATCTGGTGTAAATATTTGCATCTGTCAGAGAAACCTGGCCTGTCCCCTACTGCCAAAATGTTCTGCTACAGACATTGAAATCTTCCTTATTAGTTAGCATAAGGGTGAGCACAACCTGTTCAAATTCAGGTGGAATAAATTGACTGGGCAGAAAAAGAAACCTCTGAAAAAATAAATGCTGGGTCAGCCTGAAGTACAGCTGAGAAAGTTTCCAAGGTGGAGCCTCTGCAAAGCCTGCACTTGCCGTTAGTGGCCTTTCTGTTCTGCCTTTAGAGTTACCTTTTGTACAGGTTGTATGGATGTAAAAGCAGAGAAAATGAGGCTGACAGTGATACTGTGTGGAGTAAATTGCAAAGGCAGATATCTGTGTGGAAAACAACAAGCAATTCTGCATTGGAGAGGCCTTGGAAAGTGAAATTCTTTCTCTGCAGCTGATACTTTTCTCCATGCAGAACAAAGACCACAACCATGCAGAAGCTCCAACCAGCTGCCTCGGTTATGGTGACCTGTCACAAGAGATGACTGACACCAAGACTTTATCACAGCAATTCCTTGTGCTTCACTTCAGCTCCCTGGAGACCAGGGGAGAAATAAATATTCATAATATGCTACTGTATATGCTTGCTTCAGGCTCACTGTCACCCACCAAACAAGAGCACAATCAAATGCACTTCCTTCTGGAGACTTGTTAATGTCTGAAACCTGGGTGGTTGAGGTCAAGGATGAGCCTGACCTCATCCTCCCTGCCGCACTGCATCCTCCTCACTGCCCGTAGAACAAGGGAGATCATAGGAGTCACCACTCTGTCCCAGATGTCCTTTCCAGCACTGCTGGGGCTCTCTGATGCTCAGAGAGGTGTTTGCTCCATAACCTTTCTTTGCTCCTGACAACAGAGCGGAGGTGGTGCTGGCATGGCTCATGGCAGGAGGTAAAGAGCAGCCCGGCATCACCCAGCTGCAGGAGAACCTCCTCAGGACCATGGTGACACTGAGGACACAGCCCTTAGGAATTGACATCCCTGCTTTTCCTGATCAGAAACAACAGCCTCCACAGATGACAGTTCCAAAGCTCCACTAGCAAAAATCATAGCAGTTCATCAGACTCGTTTGGAAGAAGTGGCAGTGCCTGATAAAGATGTGATGCATGGACTTGGCGTTCTTTCGGGTCTGACCAGGCAGCAACTGGGGGGAAGCGAGACTTGTGCTGTGGCCTGACATGGGACAGCTGGCAGTTTTGGCAGCTCACTGCTGGAAAATGGCCTGTTTGCCTCTCAGTTCCCCCATTCTGTCTGTCTGTCTGCCCTCATAGTATCTCAGGCTGTAAATCCTTTAAGTGAGGAAACACTTAAAAAAATAATCTTTCTAGTGCCGTAGCAGCATGGCAGCTGGTCCATGCCAGCTGCTCCCAAATACTGCCATAACACAAAGAATTGAAATACGGGGTCACTGGTATAAATGGGGGCCAAAATCAGCATCTATCTTAGCTCTGTGTCTTAACTGGCTTCAATTCTCAGTTACCCTGAGAGAGAAAAGAGAGAGAGAAAAAGAAAAAACCCACAGTACAGTGGTTAAAATAAAGCTGGTTTACTGTAAAGACATAATGTTTTCATTGTGATAGGCTGAGAAGAAGGGGGTCATTCTGTGTTTAGAGTTGAATTTTTAATGCTCACAAGCTGACAAGCATAGGTAGATGCAAAAGAGAGTCACATGTCAGCACAGCCAGGAAACAGAGTCCTTTTGGGGTATGTGAGAAAGCATCAAAACCCTTAGCACATTCATTTTGAATTTCTAAGTACTAGGGGGGATGAAATAGGAAAGTATGTGTAAAAAAGACATCCTGGGATAGAGTACCTTGAAAGACCCCTTGAAATAGTCTTTTCTTCTTTTTTTTTGTAAAGGCCTTTTCTGTGGGGCCAAATTATTGCTCAGAATTTTTTTCCATGGGGACAAGAAGTTGTTCCAAGAGATTTTGAGCTCAGTGGGTGAAGAGAGGTGACAGTCTTGAAAGCCTTGGGATGAGACCCTGGGATATTGGCCTGGAGCCCCATGTCATCAGGAGGCTAGTACAGGCTAATGGTGTAAATTACTAACTCTTTAAGTTGAAGGAAGGGGCCCAAGGTCCACCCAAGAAGGAGACCCAATGGTTTTACAAACATCATGTTTATGATTTTCCAGCAGCCACTGCTTCTCGGTGAAGACTGCTCTGATGACACAGAACATAACAGCGGGGTGATACATACATGAGCTAAAACCAGAGCAGCTTGTCTGGAAATGTGACTGGGAGACACATGCTTTCAGAATTTGTTCATTTTTCCTGAGAAGCTCTCACTAGAGAAGGAATGATGCTTTCTCTTCTTTCTGTAATGAGATCTGGCTGGATGATCAAGCACACTCTTTTCTGGCCTTAAAGTTCTCAAATGTACATGGACTACCAATGGAACAGCTACTTCTCCAGTCTTCCACAGATGTGAGGCGTCTCTGGGTGCAGCCTCATGGCTGCACTGCTAAGCCATTGCTCATGAGACTAGCATGCAATTAGTTTAGAAGTGTTTATTCAGAATCTGCCATAACCAGAGTCAGAATCCAGGCAGTCCTGATGTAACCTGTTAGAAAATAAAAGGGAAGGACTTTAGATATGACTCTCTTTTAACCAACGAACCCACACTGATATGTTGATTAGTTGGAATTCTTCCAATATCTGAGTGCATAAATGGATAAACTCAGGTTTAGCTGCGAAGTCAGGTCTATCTGTAGGCTTTTCCACAAAGTCGCTGGTTCTAGTTTAGCTATATAGCTATTGACCCTCTCTGAGAACTTTTTTGCCTCCAGGTTGGTCTAACAGCTCTTTAAGCAAACTGAAAGAGGTTTTGCTGGGATATCCAGTTGCCCTCTGTTCCTTTCCAAGCATCTGTGGTCCCTGTAGCCAGTTTGGTTGGAGGGGAGAAGCAAGGAAAGCCGAAACTGCTGCCCCTGGGAAGCTGTCCTGGCTAAACAAGTGAAAACCATGGGAAAGAACCCTGGCAAGCAATTAAAGTCCATCTGCAGATGTTTGGCAATCAATTTCTTAAGTGCAGAAGTAATGACAGAGGATCACTTAAGGAAACATAATCTCCTTATATGATAAGATCTCTCTTGTTGTACAGTTTTTCAGGGAAAACGTTGCCTTGACAACATAATCCACTTGGCAGGGGTCTGCTCTCTTTTAACGGAGCCTGATCTGGAAGCACCTGAGTGAAATGTTTCGTTGCAACATCAGCTGCAGCACATGGCCCTGTAACACCCTTCAGGACTTGCCAAGAGAGGATGAGAGAGAAAAGGGATGGGAGCAGGAGGGAGCAAGGCCATAGGATCCCTTTCATAAGAGATGGGTGCTGTTTGCAGGACCAGATACACACCACAGCTCCAGGCTGGGGCTGCACAATGCTGGTTTCAACTTCCCTGATGAAAAAAACCCCACCAAGGCTGCAATCTCATGTTCTCCCTTCTATGAACATCGTGCAGACGGTGAACCTCATGCTGCCACGTGTGGCTACTTTCTATTGCTTTTAACCTGGCAGTATGAAGGCATGATAAGTACAGAAACATTTCTCTGGCTCCCGTTGCAGATTTTGCTTACCACCTGTGCACCTTAAACTGATTGCATCCCTTCACTTGCATGGAATAAAGTCTGATATTTAAATGTTTTTACAGTTTTCATATCAGGGCACTGCAGCCTTTGCAGAAAATACCCATATCATAATGAAGAAATAAATAGTGACTTACAAGCTGTCCAGAGAGGAGGAAGTATGTGGCATTTATTTGCCTGTTATACACTATCTGCCTAATTACCTCATATCCTAGGACATCCTTAATGTTTTACAAGAGAAGCACAAAGAAATGAAGGTACAAAGCATGCTCCTAGAGCTTCTGTTTTCCTGCTAATAAACACCTAATCTTCTCTTTGAGTTGATTTATGCAGCTGTGAATATTTTGTATGAAGTGTCCATTCAAGGTTCCTTTAATTTAAAACAGAAGAAACCTGGCTTTGTTTGCAACATTAAGAGAATGGCATACAGATTTGGCAAATGGGCTATAAAAGCTATAGAAAGCACTGGGAAAATCCTGTTTCTAGTGAAAAGACTCTTCAATCTAGGCAATGCCTCCAGCATAACACATACACATTAGCTCTTCATTCCTGTCTTCCCTCTAAACACTGGACATTGAAGTATCCAATCCTTCGGAAACATCTAGTATTATTTAAAGGCCATATCTGATGGAGTAGCCACTGCCTCCTTGGGTAATTTGTTCCAGTAATTAATTATTCTTGTTAAAACTATGTGTCTCAATTTATATTGCAAGCCTCAGCTTTCAGCCCCTGGATATTGTTAGCAGCATTTTCTGCTAAATCAGAAAAGCTCTTGAATCAAATGATTTCTGTTAAGTGAATTCTTCAAGATGATCAAAGAGATAAATCCTGTTCCGATAATGATTGAAAATCTACAAGGAAAAGAAAACAGCAAATAACTTGTTTGAAGTTCAGTTTGGTCAAAGTTTTCTGAAAGCTGAACTCCTTAACACAGGGCTGTATTCTCCGTCCTGTTTCTATTGGATGTATGTTCATGACATTGCATACTCTGAACCTCAGCAACAGAGTCCTCTAAAGAGCCCGTATTTCAGATTAAGGAAATTCAGGATTAATTTGGAGGGCAGATCATATGAGGAGCAGCTGAGGGAGCTGGGGATGCTTAGCCTGGAGAACAGGAGGCTGAGGGGAGAGCTTATCACTGCCTGCAATTACCTGACAGGAGGGTGTAGAGTAGTGGGTGATGGTCTCTTCAGCCAGGTGACAGGAGATAGGACAAGGGGAAATGGCAAGAAGCTGCGCCAGGGCAGGTTCAGATTAGATGTTAGGAAAAAGTTCTTCACTGAAAGAGTTGTCAGGCCCTGGAACAGGCTGCCCAGGAAGGGGGTTGAGTCACCATCCCTGGATGTGTTTGAAAAAAGGTAGATGAGGTACTTAGGGATATGGTTTAGTAGAGGACGGGAACGCTTGGACTTGATGATCTTAAAGGTCTTTTCTAACCTTGGGATTCTTTGATTCTGTAATTTCAGCTCTGTCCTCTGCAACTCTCTTCATTCAGCAAAGGTTACATGTGAGCAGAGGTTGCAAGCCTGGCTTTTAGCTGTTTTGGCAAAGGCCCCAGTTGCTTCGGTATGTAACATAATGATTAAGCCACCAGTAATTGCTGATGGTAACAATGGTCTTGGGGAGATACTGCTGTTCCCTCCTCCTTGTAATGGAAATTACCTGTGGCATCTCTATCCCACAGAGCAATGATGGCAAATGCTGACCGTGCAGAAGCAACTGTTGTTCCCATCATAAGCAATCAGATTCACAGTACAGAGGTAGAAGATAAATCATTGTGGATGTAAAAATGTCATATTGCAGCTCATTCTTTAGTTTATTTACTATTTTTTCCTTTTGTGAGGTTAGCAGTCAGAATGAAATTGCTTTTTATAGCTGCAGTTAATCACATTTATTACTGTAATAGCTTGAGACCAACACGACCCCCCAGCCCAAGAGGGTTTTGCTGTGACTGACATTATGTAGATGGAGAAGACACATTCATTGCAAGTCATCTGTATTTCATGGCAAAATTTACAACCTAAGCCAAGGAGCCAGACGTGGCTGTATGTTGGGGCTCCTCTGACAGCAGAAGATGCCTGCTCCCCATCTGGGCTGTCACTGGCTGCAGTGGCTGACAGCTCTAGCACTGCTGTAGCAGAACCCCCATGCCTGGTCTGTGCTGTTGGTGTGGACACTATGGCTGTATGTGACAGAGAAAACTTTTTGCTTCTTTCCTTGGGTATGAAGACTTCCAGTTGGCTGACTGGAACACAAATCAGTAGCTGCCACCAACTTCAGTCTGCAGTTTTAGCTTTGCAAATGGATTTACTTAAAATATTGTGGCTGTGGCCACTAAAGGACTTCTGATTCTGCTTGCTCATGTATCTGTTTGCTACTGAGCTGCTTGTCTTCCCCATGGCTAAGAACAAAAAAATAGTTATTTTTTCATTTTGTATAAAACCTGCTGGTTGGAGGTTGTAGCTGCTTTGCTGTGAACAGTGTTAACTGTAGATGGAGTTTGCAGCTTGTCTGGCTTGATGCAAACAAGATTTGTAGTGATAATAATGAATTTGTGAGATCTCATGGGAGCCACAAATCCCTCCCAGTAGAACCCTGGTAGATATTTATGCAATGGGCCTTGCTGATAACATCTTTCATCTATGTGTAGTTTAAAGGTTTCTCAGGTAATTCTGTGAGAGTAAATTTATCTTGTTTGGGATGCAAATCAGATGCTGGCACTTCTGCACTCCCAGAAAAATCTGTACTGCTTAGCTGATGCTCTCAGAGCTGAATCCCTAGCCAGCAATGAATAATCTTTGCCTAGTTTTCAAATCCTTTTTTGGGTGCGAACATGTTCTCAATATACCACTTTTGGCCATGCCTGTTGCCCAAATCCAGAAAGACCCCCAGAAGGTAACCGTGTGCAGACCACTTGTTCGTACCTGTATCAAGCCTGATCAAGTGCTGAGCTGATAGTGAGCCTGCTCTATCGTGTTATAGTGTCCATCAACCATATACCCTAGAACAGGCTGCCCCAGTGAGATCTGATAGACCTCCGTTGTCCTATTTTACTTTACAAACTACTTATTCCATTGTTATTCTAATTGGAGGAAAAGGATTACCTTTTTTTTTTTTCCAGTCTGCTATTACAGCACTCAATGTCAGCTTCATCTTCACTGTAATTCTTGTAACTGCTGCAGGGAACCAATCAGCCTGTCACGTTCTGCTCTTATGGGATACGTCTCCTCTGCAGTGAGCACCACAGGGGGCAGGGGGTGGGTGTCTGGGTTACCCTTCTCTCATGCTTCATACAAATCTTAACAAGTATTTCTCCACTCAAACCGTTGAAGAGATTTCCCATGCCTTGTGCTTCCACAAAGTCCAGCCAGACCCACCACTCTGTGCTATGGGGACTTGAATGTTGCGGCCCTGATGTTCACTTTGGAACAGGAATCCATAGGAATAACTGTTACTGTGGTTTTTTCCCACCAAGCCAACAAGCTTTAGGTTTACTGGATGCTTTGATATATCCACATGTCCAAGAGCCTGCTCATGGGTCCGCAGCTATTAGCTGTCCTAGATGCCCAGCATGTCACACTGGCAAGCCCTCCATGCCATACCCTAAGTGTGCTGATTCTTGCCCTGCTCTTGACCCATCATCACACATCAGTAATCACAGTATTAAATACAGCTTCCCGCAACAAATCCTGGGAGATTTATGTGAGAGATTTTGCTCTCTTGTTCATTGGCTTTTAGTATAGTAATTAGAAAATAAGAAAGGAATGAGTAATGTTAAGCATCATGGTCATGCACTTGAAAGTTTGGAGGTGCTTCGAGCTTCCTTGGGCAACAGCAGCAAATAACCTATGCAGTTGGGTCCTGCTGTAATCCTGCCATGACAGCATACGTACTGCTCCCACTCCCCCATCTGTCTCTCCCTCCCCGATTTTCAGTCATGCCACAATGACATTCATTTCTCTTCCCCCCAAACTCTCCTCAATAATTGTCTTATCAGATCTCAGGTTTCTTCTTTAAGTCCTTTTTTATACTCTTTGTCCAACTAGACACATTTCTGCCTCCATGCCTTTTCCTCGGTGGCTCCAGGCTTTCCATAAATCCTCAGCTAACCCCAGAAGTCGCTGCTATCCTCCCAATCACCATGCATCTTCTCTTCTTACCACCTCCAAATTGTCCTCTCCCTCTGAGTTTTGTTTCCTTCTTTGTTTCTTGCCCTTGCTATCATTAAAACCCAGCTACTAGGAGCACATGGGAGAAACCACTACAAGAGTAACTTTTCCAAGCAGGAGGAAATGTAGGTTCTTTCTCTAAGAAGGCAAGTGTGCAGTCTGGTGAACCTCAGGAGGTATTACGAGTTAAAGCTTGCTACCTGGGGCCAAAGAATTAGAAAACCATACCTTGTCTCTGTCAAAAAAAAAGCAAACTTTTATTTTTTTTAACAAAGATTTACAGTTTAAGTGGATTTCCACAGAATAGCAATACTCCACAGACTGATTACGGTGTGCAGTCCATTCTTAACTTTCAAGTGTTTGCTGCATGGCCTGAGGTTGCTACAACTTTGTGCATTACTGGGAATATTGAAAAATGTCTTCACTACATTGCCCTCACTGCCCTCCTGTCTTACCTTCATAAGTTACTTTGACTTTTGCCTGAATTTAGGGGTTGAGAGGTGCAATCAGCCTAAGGCAGACATCCAGAAAGGAAATTTCGGCCTCAATTATTAAACCCAAGAAAGTAATTTGCAATATGGACGGCGATTTCCAGCTCAGGAAGAGCCAGGAGAGGCATACACCTTAATACTATATATTTCCGTGGTGGTCCAAGGCAAAACTTATTCCTGACCTGCAAGTATTCATTTACACCAAATGTTTGCTGTCACTTCTTCATTCACGGAATACAGCAGCAGCCTTGTACATATTTGGGTTTTTTGCAGATTAGCACAAATATAAGCATTTTGAAAGAGCAGTGATGTGTTTTCTACTTCTGGGCTCTTCAAACCAACCGTTGTGTGGCCCCATATGTGCAGGGAATCACTGCTGTCAGCTATACTCCTATTTTCCTGAATACAGTCAAGGTTCCTCTCTGTGCATTGCACCTTCATTTCATTTTTCCAGCACTATGTTGAGCTCTGCATGAATTACACTGCTTGTTTTCATGTTCTTTTTATCCTCTTCTGGGATGTGTACATTCCTTTGAGCATTGCCCTGATGATTTGGGAGCAGCTACTTTCACCCCCCTTCCATACAGATTCAGCATAGTTCAGGCTGATTGCTTTAGAGACTTTTTAAACTAGAAAAAACACCCCAACCTAGTATTGCATTTGAAATTAGTGTCCTGGGCAACCTTGTGTAGATCCAGGCCTGGAAGTTGGTGGCCCTGCCTGTGGCAGGGTGGTTGGAACTCTGTGATCCTTGGGGTCCCTTCCAACCCAGACCCTTCTATGATTCTGTGATTCTGGTGTAAGAATGAAGCTCCAGGACTCACACACAAACACCGTGTCTGAAAGAAGTTCTGATCTGCAGATAGGAAGAGATGCCCTAATGTGTCTTTGAACAGAGGTGTGGAGTAATTAGAGCCAGCACCTTTGTAAGAGAGAAAAAAGAAATCCCCCATCTTAAAATAATTAGTCTGTAGTCCTGACAGTACATTTTCTACATTGATAATCCAAGTTAACGTGGAGAATATTCACTTCTGGATCCAGTGCTGAATAATCAGATCAGTCTTCATAATGCAAACACCAGAGCAGACAATAAAAACGAGTGCAGGATTGATTTGATGTGTTTGGAAGCTGTGTGATGCACTCCTGATAGTCTGGAAGGCTTGTCTGTAATATGAAGGAAGCAAGATCAAAAGCATGGCTGTGGAGCATTTTTCAGTGTTAGCAGACCATGTCTCCGTTAGGCTGCAGCGCACTCTCAGCGCTGTCTGGTTATTTCCCTGTGAACCTGCATTGATTTTCTTGCAGATTGCATTAGTTCCAGTCACAAAAGAAATTGTCTCTGTTCAACAGTTAATGCAAACCTACAGCTACCATTTTCCTGAAGGCTGCTTTTTCAAGTCAAATACAAGAAGTCAGATACATCTGGGAGCATGCACGGCCTTATAGGAAGAACGTCCACATTAATGATACCAAAGGGCTGATACCAGTTAACATCAGGAATACTAGTGAGTAGTCTGAGGTGTAGCATATCAATTATTGCTTTCTCAAACTTATACGTATCTAGAAACTTCAGGGAAAAAAAAAAACCTTAAAGTCTAATGAAATCTGTAGGTGAGTTTAATTACCAAGTGTAATTTAAAAATAAATTAATAAATAAACCCAAAGCACCTGTGGATTCTGTTTGCGTCTGGAAACAAGGTTCTGTGACTGGTATGCTGAGGTGAAGCAGCCTCACCCAGCTGAGACAGGACATCTCTTGTAAAGCCAGTTAAATTACTTTCAGCCCTGGGTTCCTTGGCTATAATTATATCTGACTTACATCATGTCATTGTGTCGATATGAGATACTGTTTTATGAACTATAGTCTTTCTTCCTCCTGCTTTTCTATTTTTCCATTTTTCCCTCCTCTCTCCCTTCTTGATTCCTACCTCCTCCTCCCCTTCCCCCCTCCCCCCATTCTTTCCCTAAGACTTGAATTGTTTTGCAATTAAGGCTGAACAAATCTGTGATCACCCTATGAATAACCAGGTGACTAATCTCTTAGAAGTGAAGACCGTGTCTTTCCTTGCTGCTTTCAGTTGCTCATGATATTCAGGGAAAAAAGGGTTAATAAATTTATGCTGCTTCTGGTATTCCCATCACCTCCACACTTGGCTGTTTCTTAGTGTGCTGTTGAAGCAAGATGTTTTTTTTCTTGGATAATTCCTCACCCTTGTTTGCACAGGGGTCCATGTTTCTGAGGGGCTGAGCTCAGCCCCAGGGTCTGTCAGAACAGCACCTGGAAATTCTTTTCAAGGAAACTCTGTACAGAGCTGGAGTCTATATAAAAACACCCAAGGCATGGTCCCTGCCCAAAAGAGCTGGGATTTGTAAAGACAAATGCTGGGATTAAAGAAGGACTTTCCCATTATCCAAATGGGAAACCCTAAATTGCTTGTATAAAGTCAAGATACAGTTGAGATTTAATGTTTTATCTTCTGCTTCATAGTCCTCCTCTTCCTCTCAGTGGCAAAGGTGGAGAGTTTTGTCTAAATTTTAACAACTGAATGTTGACAGTCCCCATCATCTCCCTTTATATCCAGCTCATCCCAAGAGTGAGTGCTGGGACTCATTCCTTCCATCGACTCGAAGGGGTCATGTCGCTGGCTCACAGTTGAGTTACGACATCTATGTTACAGGGCTCTAAAACTAGTTGAAAATATTTCTCCAGCAAAAGTCTCTCAAAGTTGTGACAGAGGGATTTTAGGCTCACTGCAGTATTCTGAAGGTCTGTTCAGCGCTGAAGGCTGAGAGATACAGAAGGATATTTAATCAACTGAGGTTGAGCAAGTGATGCTAATTCCAAGCAGTGCAGAATAATTCCTTGTCCAGCAAATACAAGCTTGAAATACCTGACAATCTCTCATGGGAGGGAGCAACAAGACAATCATGATTCAACTCTAGGATAAACAAGGAAATTAAAATCTAAGTCTGACATAAGATCCATAAATCAACTGGCAATGCCAAAGTATTATGGCAAATAATATTTCATCTCCTGTACTGATCTGACAGCTGTGCAACTGCTTACAATGAAGAGAGTGTCACCCATAACTTTGGCATGTCTTGGTCTTTATTGGTTCAAATCTAAATATTGCTCCAATGTGGGGCTTGGGTTAAACTTGCAAAATTTTTTAGTTTGAAAGAGAGAGGGAAGAAATTGTTCCTAGAAGACAAATACAACACAAGGAATATGGCACACCACTTAATGAAGTAATTTAAATGCAAATGAGAAAAAAGGTATGTGGAAATTTCAGGGATTTTTTTTTTAAAGAAGAAAAGTTTGCTCTTCATCAGAAGGTTGTGATGTGGTTTTAGGGTAAGCCCTTTTGATGCCAAATTTCAGACCAGAGTGGTTTGTGCATGTGTGGTTTAGAGGGTTTTTTTAAAGGCTGAGATGACAACTGCCTCAGAACTGGGGTTTTAGAGTGAGTTGGCTGACAGCCGTAAGGACAGCAGTGGGAATAGCAACTCAGTAATTGATTTGAGATGAAATATTCATGTACTCCCCAGGGAAGAGGCAGCCCAATACCCGTCTCAGCCCATATCACAGATGTCATCATTAAAGCTGGCATTGCTCAATACACACTTTGGTTTGAGTGGCATAGGATCCCCATCACTTTTTTGGTTGGATTTTACTAGGTTTTTTTTTTCCTTTAATCCAGAAGATTATTGTGGCACAATCTGGAGGATCCTGGTTCAGAAGGACTGGCTGTGTTCCCACTGAAAAAAAAAATGGCATCCTGCAAAAGCAGAGGAACTGTAGGAACTCTTCTTGCGGGGGATGCTCAGCAATTAGGAGATGGCATTCGGCTACAGTTGGAATAAAAAACTAGAAGAGCATTAAGATCATGGCTGTACTTTACAGGCATGCACATTGTGCCATGGCTCTGGAAGCACATCGGTGACGCATCTCAACAGGGGAATAGTAAAGGGATTTCTTTGTACCACATTACAGAGGTTCCCCAGCCCAGTCTAAAGACAATGCCGCGAATTTTAAGCAGGCTGGGGAGAGGGCAAAGCTGTTGTGATCTTGCAATGCAAGCTAATAGCCCTCTAGCTCGACAGGAGATGGGATACACGTCACACACATGGACGCCTGGATTGTGCTAAATTGATAATCTTTAATAATTGCTGAGCCTTATGCACTGTGCAGTGAGTCTCTGTCAGTAGTGTGGATTTGTGGAAGGGGGAAGGGAGGCTCCGTTTTCTCTGAGGTACGGCTGGAGCCTCCATCGTAAGCCGGTGGAAGCTCAGTTGCCACTGAATGCAAGGAAGGATGCTGGATGCTGGTGTTGCCCCTAACAACCGTTGCTAAGAGACTTCTGCTGGCATACAGAAGGATTGAAATCGCTGCAGATTATGGCCCTATTTATCATAGTTGTGTGAATAGTCTTGTTAAGGGAATGCATGACATATAAATTTAGCGTGCGCATGATAGAAATGTAACGCACACGTCGCAAGAGGAGACTGTGTTATAGCAGGATATTTGCTGGCTTATAAATAGTCGTCTCAGCCCCTACTTCCCTCTGACTGCTTTCGTGGTTTCTCATTAAAACTTTTGGGAGAGTCTATGAATTATAGAGCAGTGACTAACTGCTTAACAAATCGGCTTTTTATAGAAGAGTCTGGCAGGAGCAAAGGGATGGGGAACACTGGCAGTGTCAGTGTAACATTATTATTATTAGGTAGCGGCAGTGACGTGTCGTGTAGGCCCAAATCTGCTTCTCAGGAGAGGAGCGAGTCCCTCAGTATCAGCTTCTGATCTGGAGGATCCAGCCTCCGCCAGCCTGAATCTTAACTGGCCGCAAAATGAATGGCTTCTTTTCTTCATTAGATCGCTTTATTAGTAAATTACTGTAGCTCTTCTGATATAATTCACTTCCTGGGGTGAAAAAGGTTTATGCCAATACTTGTTTTGTGTTTAATGGATTCATTACACATTTCATCATAAAATTCATCAATGTTAATTGAACGGATTAGCTAAATGTAATTAGAAGAGGGTTATGTAAGGGGGTGGGGGGAGCGTGTCTCTATGTCTCTACTTTCTCCTACAGCTCTTTGCTTTAACTGCTGCCTGAATGTTAATTCTCCTCTTCCTATTACCCTTTCCAATTTGGCTAATCAATGTAATCTCTGCATTCATGTCAGGGTTCGTATGATGTATTAGACTGCAGGTTAATTCAGGACCAAAATAAACATTATTGACCTTTGAGGAACTGGTGTGGGTGGGTGGGTGTGTGGCGGTGGGGTTTTTTCTTAGTCTAATTTGCAGTAGAGTTTCTTGGTTAGAAAATTGTGCCAGCTTGTCAGAGATGACCGTGCAACCCAATTATTCCCTTCTTAGTTGTGCAGTAGATGTTAACACATCTGATAATGACTTACAGCCTTTGTGGGGAAGGTGGGACTGTTCAGGGACAGAGTGCCAAGTACAATTGCTGAGTGGTCTGGTTTTGGCCAGCTATAAGTAAATTAAGCAGTGATTAGGTTTCTGTAGCCGCTTTTCCACCAGATAAGATAATTGAAGCTGCAGTAGCCGCCTCGGGCAGGAATGTCATACCTGCCTCACCGTTTTCTTCATGTCAAGGATGCATTTATGTCACATCTTTATAGGTCAATAAACAGCTACAAGGGAATTTCAGCTGTAGGATGTTAAAGTAATGGAGGTTCCACCCTCACAGAACATTAATGCTTCTAAATAGGCTAAAGCTGGTTGTTTCAAATCTCAATTACATTTACTGGAAGATGGGAAGGTAGATCTCAGATCAATTCTTGCAAGGCAGAGAACATGAAGAGCCCTTGGGCTAAGTTCAGTAATGAAATTAAGTGCTTAAAATCTAAGTGTTGCAACTGCCAGAGCAGTGAGACCTTTGCAATAGGAGTGTTAAGATGCCTCCAAACTTAACATCTTTAAAACAGGGGTTTTGCTGTTCTATATGGAATAAGCTTTGAAGGAAGCCCTGTGTTGGGCCAGCGTGTGTCACAGCAGGACACGCAGCCAGGAGAGGCTGAGCCAGCATCAGTGTCCTCAGGAGACCCAGCATCCTCGCATCGGGTGAGGGTGCTGGGGGCATGAGGCTGTTTTAGGGGAATGCCAAATCCCTTTTGTCTGTTGAGTTGGCAGGGGAGCTGGGATGTGTCTGAGCAGTGAGGTTACAAGCCGTGGCAGAGCTGTCAGTGCAGGGAGAGGCTGTGGAGTGTGTCTACGCAGCAAGTTTCTCTCCATGCTGGTAGGTGACTGTGGAATTGAAAGAGAATGGGACTAGCCTGGATTTCCCCAATGCACACAAAACACTGCTCGAATAAAGAGGCTTGAGCTATTGCACTAGAGAGATGATGTCCTGGCTCTGGTGCCTTTATTTAGCCAATGTATCCTGTTCTTCTCCCATCGCTTCAAGAGCACATGAAGGGATGGCTGTGGAATGTAAGGTGAAGTATATCTGTAAGGAAGTGTCAGCATGCACATTTATCACCGCTTCCATTAGCCACCTTCACAGTAGTTATTCATGATCTTTGCTATAGAAAGCACAAGAGTGATGTCTTGTGCAAGGGTAACTCCACTGTGGGCAATCTGGAGTTTTTTTATTGCCAGAGCCGGGAAGTAAAATCATGGCAAAAGAGATCTGCTGTCCTAATCTTCCTTCTAACATCTAGTTCATTCTGGTGAGAAACTTTGCAGCCATCTGTGCTGCTTGGCCTCCGAAAACACCCCGAGGTGCTTGGGACTCTCTGCAGCTGGGAGATGGAGCAGACGTCTGTCCTCTGCAAAGGAGGGGCTTAGCTCACACCTTTGGAAGTGAGAGCAGTAGATGATCGAGGCACGGAGAGCGGTGTAGTAAGACAATACAATTCAGTTTGCTGGGGAACCCACAGGTGTGAGTGCAGTCCTGACTCCTACATGTGTTTGGAAGGAGGACTGGATTTGTCCCAAGTCTTCCTGTGCTGAGATGCAGCAGCTCCCTCCTTGGCTGCTTGGGAGGGATGAAACTGCTCCAGCGAGGAGAAAGACAACTCTGATCTGGGGGGATAAGTTCAGCAGAAGAGTGATTTTTTAAAGTCACTTTTCTCTGTTCCCTATAAACAAGGGCTCCGTCCTGAAAGGGAGGGGTGCCTTTTCCTCACCAATTGATAAATCTTAAAATCTCACAGGAGCAAATGCTACTGTCTTAAAGCCTCACATGTTGTCCCAGGGACATTGTAAGGGTCTATGGACACATGTCTGCCTATGAACCCCTACTTGCTATCCTCTCATGTCCCAGTGAGGGTTGGCAGCATCCCCTCCAGCCCTGCTTTTGAAGGACAGAGGGTGTGAAGGGAGTATGCTTTTAGCCATCCAGAGGAAGAGCCCGCAGAGGGAGCTGCCAGCATACGCATTCCCAGAGGGCCGCCAGGCTCTCTGAGCCAGAAGCACACCCAGGTTCTCCCTTTCCTTTTCCTCCAGAGGTGAGGTGTGTCCTGCACCTGCAGCTCTGTCTTCCCTCGCAGCAAAGCTCCCATTTACAATGCCCTCCGCAGAACCTGGCCTTGCCGCCATGGCTGTGAGCGTGGACAGTGCAGGCATGGGGACAGCCACACCACAGTCTTTGGTGGAGAGAGGGACTCAGGTGGGACATCCAGGGAGACAACGTGGACTGTCCCTTCTCAAAGGCAGGAGCAAGACTTGTCCCTGGGCTGCAGGTGCCATCTCAGCTGGACTGCTTTGTGGGGGGACTCTGATGCTCACCTATGAAATGGGTGATTAATTATAAACAGTTAGGAGGGAATCCGGGATGAAAACACCCGGTGCCTCTCTGGATGTGTCCATAGATAGCCTGTTAGAGCAGATCTCGCAGTGCCTCCCAGTGCTGATGAGCACTTGTGTTGCAGAGGGTAAATGTGGGAGCACAGTGGGTCACGCCAAAAGGTGGATCACAGCCAGTGCATGTGAAGAGGGATGGATGGCAGTGAGAGAGCTTCCTGACCAAGCTGGGGCAGATAACTTCACCCCCAAGTGCTTGTTTCATCAAGCATAAAATCAGGAGAAGGTTCTTTACCTTGTTTGAAAACTGTTGAGATTGTCTGTTGGAAGGAGCTGTGCAAGAGGTCATTATTTATTTTCTGAATCTGTTTATGAGAACTTTTAATTTAACATTTCATTGCTGATGTTCGGTAACAGAGTTTTTTCAGCCTGTCTTGCAAGTTCTATTATTGCTGTTCACTGGACCAGATCGAAGAGAGAAATTGATGTCTTTTATCGCTTGATCTATACATGGTTTGCTACTTGGGAAGACAAAATATTCCATGCTTACTGAGAATCTGCATTATTGAGAATTGTATCAATGCTTGTTTTATGCTTATTGACATTACATTTAGACCAGCTATTTGACTGCTGTGTTGCAGCTGACCAAGCTTAACTTTGTTTCTAGGTCACAGCAATCTCTTGCCCTCATAAAAGGTAAAAGGGGAATTCCTATTTTAAACACAAAATAATTATAGTTTAATTTTTTTTGAGTTATGCACATAGATGCATACGAGCCTTGATATCTGCCCAGTCCACTGGGGAGTAATTTTGACTTTGAAGTGCAGAATTGTGTTCATATTTAATAACGAGTTCTTTTTAAAGTGAGGCTTAATGGAGGTTTGTTGATAATTATTCTGCCTCATTGATAAAAATCCCAAACACACAAGAGTTTCAAATGATTTCACAGCTGATTTATATGCACAAAGCATAATTAGGATCATGTAATTTCCTTTCCAGTTTGGTTCATATTTGGCTATAGAAAAATGTCACTTAGAAAAACTTTTATACTTTGTCGTTTAACTGACACTGAAATATCACATATAAATCCCAACCAAAAAGACCACGTATAAAGCACCACACACTATTACTGAGTACTCTTGAAATGCTGCTTTGAAGGCAGAATAATAAATTTACTCATGGGTGCTTTTAATGTACTCCTTACTATATATTATTAGAGACCTTCAGAAATGCCAGTTTTATAAACACCTCTATGAGAAGGGAAGATGCTATTACTACCATTTTACAGATGAGGAGCTGTAGTACCAGAGAGTTTAAGGTCAAAAGCGTCCACTCAATTTAGCTACATTATTGGAAACACCCAGAACTTGATTTTGAAAAGCATTATACGACGTAATATATACTCGAACTCTACTAAGGTGGACTTCAGTGCTAGGTATTACATGAAATCAATTTACTCTTGATTTCAGCCTGGAGAAAGAGGAAAGCATAGGCTGTGTGGGAGCTGGAGATTAAGTGAGGTGCCCAGTGCCATGAGGGAAACCAGCAGCAGAGGAAGGGGCAGGGCCCAGGTCTCCCCTCTGTAGTTCTACAAGACCTAATCAGGAACGTGTAGCAGTGGTGAGTCATGGTCAGTAAAGGTGACACAGCAGTTAGCTAGAATGGAATTTTTTGTAGAAAAGGAGTGCTACCAGATTTCCACTTTTTTTTTGCTTGGAATTTTTTCTTCATTTCTAGCCAAGTTAAATCCAAGCTGACTGATGTGGCCAGGGGAAGGAAGGAGTGTTTGAACTACAAGTCAGCAGTGCTTTTTTGGGAACTTGTCTCACCATCCTGGGATAGGAAAAAAAAAATATCCAAATTTTGAACTCATGAGACAGGTGCCCTTGTTCAGCTCTCTTTATAACTGCCTGCACTTGTGTTAAGCATAAACCCATTTTTTTCTTACCATACCTCTCTCTCTTTGTACACTTGCCAGTCTCAGTAGTCTTTGGGCATCACCCTCTTAGGTTACTCAGCCATGATTCATCCTCAGCGATAGACCATCCCATCCTGCATCCTAAATGAAGCAACAGTTCTCCAGGGAGACAAAAAAAAGACAAGACGTGATCATGTAATGAAAGGCTGTTTCATAATATATAAGTACCAGGTGCAGGATTGAGCCTGCCTAATTTAAGCTCCCAATTTGTATCTATCATTTAAGTGCCTAGCAACCCAGTCCTGGGAGGGAGGGCTGAAAATCCCTGTGCGATCGGCAGGGAGAGGTAGATGCCTTTGGACGTCTCCAGAGGGAGATACAGGCTGCTGCAATCGGGTGCCTGTGGTGGGCTGGTAGTGGAGCCAGCTCAGCCTCCTTTCCCTGCATTTAATGTTTGATTTTGCCCTGGGTAGTTTGCTCATTGGGGTCCCTGGCTGGGGCTCTGGTTTGGACATGAGTGCAATATTCCTGGAGATGCAGATGTCCAGAGCTGGGCTGGGGCTGCCGATGATGCACTTATTCAAAGGCACCCTTAAATGCCACGTGGGTTATGGTCTCCCTGCACAAGCACATCTCCTGCTTCCCAATTCTTGGGTGTGGGGAGTCAACCAACCTGATGCAGCTGCTCAGCCTGGGAGAGGGCGTCCCAGCAGTTTACATAAAGACATCATTAAAAGCCACAAGAAAGCAAGGATTTGTGATAAGAAAGCAGGTAGGATCTAAATTAGATAGCATATGCAAGGAGCTGTGCATATGTTTATAAAGTATGTTCTTACTTAAGAGGAAAGGAAAGGTCTTGATGCATCTCTATCTGTGATTCTCGTCCTAATGTGCACTGGTTAGTCCATGTACAGAGACCTCAGTAACGACCCTTTCCCTGTTACTCCCAACTCAGTGACATTTGCCTCTTTCTTGGAGGCGGATGGAATTAATTTTTCAATCTCTCTCCACCGTGGGCCCCTTCTGGCTATAGAGGGTCTGTTGGATTGTTGTGGGTTTTGTTATGTACCCTGCTTGACACCTCGGGTCAGCTCTGAACCACAGACAGAGTGAAATTGATTTTTTCCTCCTGAACTTCCCCTTTCTTATTTTTCTGCAGGTCTCAATTGCGTTCAAGTCGTGCATCTACAAAGTATCATACAGAGTCTTAACACTGCATGTACGTCAACTGTATTTCCACTTGCTGACAGATGAACCATCATATAAGAAAGGGCTGATTTAAATTTTACACTATAATGGAGTGCCAGATCCATACACGTAAAATCATGAGCCATTTTCCTTCCCTGATTGTATTGACATAAGAATTATATTACGGAAAAGGTTGCGTGTTTTGTTTTGTTGTCTTTGGGTTTTGGGTTTTGGGGGGGATGTTTAATCTGCTTTTTGGAAATTCTCATTTGAAAGTCTATTCCTCAAGGACAAAGGTGGGAACTTCATCCCATGTCTCCCAGCACTCAGGGTTTTTAAAAAAGATGAGGCACAAAGCTGAAAGTCTCCAAATGATGTGTTGACTGCTGTACGTTTCACTGAAGAAAATGCCTAATGTGTGCTGTATATAGTCACACACAGAATCACAGAATGTTAGGGGTTGGAAAAGACCTCAAAAGATCATCCAGTTCCAAGCCCCTGCAGGGCAGGGACACTCTCCACTAGCCCAGGGTGCCCAAAGCCCCATCCAACCTGGCCTTGTACCCTGCCAGGGATCCAGGGGCAGCCTCAGCTTCTCTGGGCACCCTGTGCCAGGGCCTTACCACCCTCACAGGGAACAGTTTCTTCCTAATATGTAATCTAAATCTACCTTATTTTATTTTAAGCCCATTTCCCCTTGTCCTATCACTACAGTTCCCAATAAAAAGTCCCTCTCCATCTTTCCTGTAGGCCCCTTCAGCCCCATACAGACTGTAGGGAGCTATCATAGCGCAGGGAAGGGGGAACAGAGGAGCTCTCAGCTCCTCAGTGAACTTTCATCTATCACATATTTTAGCCCAAGTCTTCATTCACCAGCCCACCCTTCCCCTAGTTCTTCAGTTACCAAAACCAGCATTTTCTATCGCATTTCTATCACATTCATCAGTCAAGAGCACTTCAATCTGTTGACATACCTGATTGTCTAATGTGACCTCTAAAACCTCTGGAAAGTCCTTGACAACTTCAAATGTTGTGTAAGGCAAAAAAAAGGGGCAACTGTGCACCACTTCTGTGACAAGTGGGGTAAAAATGTACAGATAAGATGTGGTAACAAATGTTTTAGCATTTGCCAGCATAGGAATCAGAGGTCCTTGCCATGCTAAGCTCATGAGATCTCTCATGCGCCACTTTGGCTGAGCTAGTACAGTTGTGTTGTCTTTTATTCTTGCACCTGTGTTTTGACTTGAAAGAGCTGGTATCCTCTTCTCTGTACAATGGGAAAATTGTCTTGTAGTCAGACCATTTCACAATGTCAGCCTATCATACAAATCATGAGCTTTATTGTAGAATCACAGTGTTTGAAGCCTTTGGCCATGTTTTCTTAGCAAGCAGCAGGTCTATACCATGAAATAGTTGGTGCTGAGGACCCTTCAAGGGTAATTTCAAAGCATTTACTCCAGACTGGCTCTAGCCAAGTCCTGTGAGCCATCTGGTCCATCAATGTTTGGAGTACATTAGATGTATACCTGCAATGCTTCCACAGTAGCTTTCAATTGAGATTGACCCTGGAAGAAATCCATGTCATGTACTCCAAAACCACCCTGTGAGGTGTACCACACTGCAGTACGTGGACACAAGAAGATTCACTCCAAAAGAGTGTACAATAAAACATGACTTCAAACACAGTCCATGCTGTCAAGGCAAAGTGATTGGTCTGAAAAGAAAGGGGTGTCTCCATGCTTGTGCTTTCTGCCAGAGCTGCAAGGATAGTGCCCATTTGGCAATAACTATATTGCTGGTCCTCAGGCTGGTTAGAGAAGCTGCTGTTTCCTCCTCAGGATCTGTCACAAGCTGAGTGGTCCATGACTTCACAGATGAGAATTGTTAAAGCAAGGAGTCACTAATCAACAGATATTGTTCTGCAGATCTTACTGAGAATGGAGTTACTCAGGTATTTAGAAACAGCCCAGAACACACTAGAAAAGGGAAGAGACACGAGCCAAAGGTAGGAGAAAACAACTTGATCAGTTGTCCTAATTGTTAAAAGCCCATTAGCTCCATCCTCTGGCTGTGACATTGGCCATGTAGTCAGTCAAGGGACATAAAACAGGATAAAGTTCACCTGTACTGATAAAGACTAAAGTCACCCAGGATGACTTGACTTGTTGGCAAGACCTTCAGCCTGCTGTGAAATTTCAGCTAACCTGAACATGGAGGAGCATCCTTTCTACATCCACTCCAGATGTTGCTATAGGTCTTAGCAGCAGCACACAGTTTTCTGTAGTCATTATAGTCCTTTGAGAGGTATGATTTCAAGTGTTTTCTTGGGTTTTTTGCTTTCCTGAGACAAGTTTACTGGCTGGAGGAAGTAAGTTAGTTAGAATCTAGCTTGCAAATATGTTGGTTCCACTGATCATACTGTAAATACGAATGGATCTTTGTCAGTGTTTTGTAGAACCCTGGATGTTAAAGTTATGGTCATTAAAGACTGTTAAACACAAAGGGTTTACAAGGTAAATCCTACAAGATGGAGCACTGGGGCAAACTAATAGTCAAATGCAATGGACATTCAGAGTTTGGCAGTGATTTTCCAGATCAGACTTTCTGCCATGATTTTCCAGAAGAAAATGAGAAGACTGAAGCAAGGCTGCTTTGCTAATTCAGAGGTGGATGCACACTCACAGGGTGCATCTGAGCGCACTCAGTGTCATCTGAGCAGCTTTAAGATGCCCCTGCCATTGTTGGGCCCTATCCCCACCCCTCCCTCCCCAACTTCAGTTGCTTTAAGAGGCCATGTGACTGCCTTAGACCATCTCGGTACAAACTCGCTCAGGTTTAATAACCTTTTGCCCCATAGCAATCCTGAGTTATCCAGGAGTTATTTTTAATCACACGTGGTGCCTCTCACTACAAGTGATCCATGCAGCCCCAAAGATCAGCAGGCATCAGTCATCCGCAAACCACTCGCACGCCGTGTGAAAGATGTAGCTCGTGACCTCCTGCTCCCTGAAGAACAGTCGATATTAAAAGCAATCCCACAATATGCAATGGTACAGGCAGAGGTCAGATCAGACTGGGCCTTGCTAATGCACCGTGTCAGTATTTCTTTAGTGACCTCATCAGCCCGCTCAGAATTATCTTTCTTTAAAACATGTCATGTCTGTCTCCTTATGAAGAAAATCTTCTAGATAAGATTTGATCTCGCGTGTTCCTGCACCTAGAGAGAAGCAATATCGTGGAAGAGGCTGTCTGACCCCTTTAACTCAGGGGGGCTTTAACTCTGAAACTTAATGACACTTTAATTGCTACCTGTCCTTTAAGAGAGAGAAATACAGCCAGTCTGGGACTGTAGGTTTCCAAGCAGTGTGTAAGGGAAGTACCAAGAGATGCACATGTTCAAAAATGCTAAAAACACGTCTGTAAGCATCTGAGCTGAGATTCAAGAGCAGATGGTCTTCTATGAGAACGAGGGATCAGCAATCACGTCACAAAGTCCACAAGTTCAGTCTTTGTTGTAGCGAGAGTGATTTTCACTCAGCTTGTATTATTCATCAGAGAATGTCTATGCGTGTGTTTTTAAATAAAACATGAGTTATGTTTCCTTAGTTATGGTTTTGCATACTGTAAAGCTGAATGCCTTTCATCAGTTGGTTTGGACTTCAGACTTGGGCATTTTAACCAAACTAAATAAACATTCTCTAACTTTCATAAACATATGTGCAAAGATGCTCAAAAAAACCCCAGTTAAATTTGCCATAAATCTCATCTTCCAAGCTACCATTTTCATTTTGCTATCTCATATTTCAAGCTGCCAAATTTCATATATAAAACCTGAGGGAAGAGGATAGAGGGTAGGAAATAAGTTTGGAGAGGTTTGGGTCTGTTTGCCGCCTTCTGTTTGTTTGTGGTTTAGATTGGTGCAGTGATTTTCATTGTCTTCTTTGCAACAAGGAGGCATTTCTGTCCATAAAAGGGAGCCTTGTATTCTCTGCTGATTTCCAGAAAAAAACATCAAAATAAAAGCCGTGAGATTTGCAGTACAATGATGGAAGCTGGCAGCTCTCAAATAGTATGAAATTAGTTTAGTTTAGTCTCATTCTTCTGTATCTCCTGCTCATCTACAGCCCTCCCTTAGAGTCAGGTGTTATCTGTGCTTTTTTTCTGGTGTTCCTCTGCCATGTTTGCTCTCCACTTGACTTGCAGTCAAAATATAGAGCAGAGCCGGTATAAATTAAGGTATTTAAGATAAGAGTTGATTTCAGAATACAGACAGAATTTTGTGTGGTTTTCAGACAAAACCCACTGGAGTTCGTACACAACTTTGCAGCCAGCATTGCCAGATCATTAGAGAAAAGATGTGGTGGTGGGAGAGGAAGCGAATCACTGCATACATATTTCTGTCATGGTATGATTTGGATTTTCCCTGCAAGAAACAGTATGGAATTATTAATTGCTGCCTATTTCCTATTCAAAAGAAAGGCTCTTCATGGAAACACACACTTTCACATGCTCTCCTACAATACATACATTGTGAAGAAATAATTGCATAAAACATCTGCTTCCTATTACCTCCAGGCTGGTAGCACTTGGGAATGATGGCTTTTGATAAGCCACAAAGTGCAGCCCCTGCATACCCCCAGCATATCATCTCTCTGGATCCAAGCGCAACTCTGCACATCACCACCCTGAAGACCAGATCAGCCTGTGCTCCATCAGCGGTCAACAATTTGCTCTTGCAAATCTTCCAAGGGTGGCCTCTGAGCTCTATGGACCTTAGATGTGCTCAGCAGGGACTCTGTGGGTTGGCTTCTCCTTCAGACCCTGAAGAGATGCCATTGCTCCTCAGGCCTGATTTGGAGGCACACCTTACAGCATGGTGTCCATAGGAAGGTACCAGGTTTTGTTTTGTGCCATTGGAACTGACTATGAGTTTTTTGCCCATTTACCCAAGGGCTTTACAATAAGGAGGTAGAACAACAGCCTTGAGCGAGTTTTGAAGACCTGAGAGATGAAAAATCTCCACGTGGGCAGCTTTAAGCAAGGCAGGCTGAGGCACCTGTAACGAGGTGCTGTGCCTGTGTTCAGGGTGAAAACTGCTGGGTAAACAGAGCAGTAGGTATCGGGCATTGTGAGCCTGACTGAGAGGTCCATTGCAAAGCCATCACGTCATTTATTTAAGCAGGCTCATTCATGGAAAGTGGCTTGATGATTTGGGGGAAGGTTTTGTACACTGTGAATGTTAAATGACCCCTGATAAACAATGAAAGCCTATTAACAGGCCGCTCTGAAAGCAATCAGGCTTAATTATCTCAAAATCCTGGGCTCTGCCAGACCATAAAACCCTGTTATTTATTTTTAAAGTTTTGAAAACATCTGTAAGCTAAATATATTTGAAATCATGTTTGTAAATTTACACGCCTGTGTATGTGGTGATTATTCAATGAGAATGGACTCTGGCTGCTTGTTTCTGCTATTCCTTCTTTCCTTTTTTGGCTCCAGTTGTATTTTCTGACTACGACAGTCAAATGTTTTGTGTCAGCAAATTGCATATTCTTTCCCCGCATTTTTGGGGCTTTTGAAGAAAGATTTGTTCTCATCCTCCCAAAACAAAATCCTCACCCACAGCCTACTTGAGAAGTCCTTTGATGTGCGCTTACTCAGTATAAAGATATAGGGCTCTAGATCTCAACCCTCCCCTGTTTGCCAGCCCAGGCACTAATTCTCCCATCTAATAAAACTTTGGTAAGAGGGCAGAGTCAAACACCACATCTAATCATTGATCAGACCATAATGAATCGCATATATTACATCAACACACTCGTGCTTTTATTTCATTGTCAGCAGCCTTTTTTTTCCCCTTAGAAAGGCAGATAAAAGGTAGCACACTTTTTGTTGGTGTTACCAAAGGCAAGGAGTGGAATTGTATCCAATTTTTACAAAAAACAACCCAAACGCTGCCTTTTCCAGCTGCAGGATTTGCATATACAAAATGAAGCTGCTTATCTGATGGTTCATGCTGAGCGCGGCATTGCATGCAGTCATTAATGATCAAAATCGTTCTAATTCAGGTGTTAAATTTTAATTAAGGCACTGTGCTGATTAATACCAAATAACGCAAGGCAGGAATGACTGCATTTTGCTCACAAGGGACGGGCTGCTGTGCAGATCTGGTGGTGTCAGAGCACCCTCATTAAAAGTAGCTCAGCTGTGCTGCATTACCCTCCAAAATCCAGTGGTGCAATCACTATTTCCAGCCTTATCTATCGATGTGCCCAGTATTCAAAGCACTGTCCTCTGTCTTGCACAGGAGTAGCTAAACGGGTTGTCAGGCTGCTTCTTTGTTGTTGTTTTTTGTGACTGAGAAGCATTTCGCTTGTTCCTAAGGGTAGAGAAGGTGAGGAAGAAATTGCTACCTCTGCCTTTTCCATCCTGTGGCCTTCTGATGGCAAATACTTTGCCTGAAATGACCCATCTCTTGTGTGGCTTGCATGTATTTTGTTTAGCAGCGTCGATCCCAAAGAAGCAGGTCAAGACCAGCATTGAAATCTGCCACCTTGACCGGCTGCTGCTCCAGGTCAGTGGAGGCCAGCAGACTCACAACTTCCCTTATTTACCCATCCGCTTGAGCTGCTGTCTAACTGGATTAAGTGATCCAATCCATCATGTTTGCGATAATCTCACTGAAGCAATTGATTGGGAAAGAGTGGATGAATGTAGTCCTGTGAGCCCCAGTTTGCTTTGGCTCATGATGCAAACACTTGCTCCGTGACTGTGGCCAAGTGCTTTTGAGATGGTGGATGTTAAAAGTTTTTTTTCCTCCTCTCTTCCCACATGCTGCAGAGCTTGCCAGGTTTGGCAGCACTCTCTGGAAGACACTGCACTTCTTATGCTTGCTAGTCATGGTGCCAACTGTAAGGTTGATATATATATGATATACATATGAGGTTCAGCAATGCCAAGTGCAGAGTCCTGCACATGGGACATAGCAGCTCTGTGCAGCGCTACAGGCTTGGGGAGGGGTGGCTGGAGAGCTGGCAGGTGGAGAAGGACCTGGTGGTGTTGGTTGACTGCGGACTGAATATGAGTCAGCAGTTTGCCCAGGTGGCCAGGAAGGCCAACAGCATCTTGTCTTGTGTCAGAAAGAGTATGGCCAGTAGGTCCAGGGCAGTGATTGTGCCCCTGTACTCGGCATTGGTGAGGCCGCACCTCGAGTGCTGTGTCCAGTTCTGGGCTCTTCACTACAAGAAGGACATCAAGGTCCTGGAGCGAGTCCAGAGAAGGGCAACCAGACTGGTGAAGGGGCTGGAGGGCAAATCCTATGAGGAGTGGCTGAGGGAGCTGGGGGTGTTCAGCCTGGAGAAGAGGAGGCTGAGGGGAGACCTTATCACTGCCTGCAATTACCTGAAAGGAGGGTGCAGAGAGGTGGGCGATGGTCTCTTCAGCCAGGTGACAGGAGATAAGACAAGGGGAAATGGCCTCAAGCTGTGCCAGGGCAGGTTCAGATTAGATGTTAGGAAAAAGTTCTTCACTGAAAGAGTTGTCAGGGCCTGGAGCAGGCTTCCCAGGGAGGTGGTTGATTCACCATCCCAGGATGTGTTTAAAAGACAGGTAGATGAAGTACTTAGGGATATGATTTAGTAGAGGACAGGAATGGTTGGGCTCGATCTTAGTCTTTTCCAACCTAGTCATTCTGTGATACAATTTCATATATAAAGCACAATAGTGTGTAATAGTCATGCCTTAATCCAGATCCTGAATATCATTATGCTGCCCCAACATAACAAAATCCTGTATGTTTACCCATTTCCCTGAAATGCCTTTAACACACTATTTATTAAACTGCAAATAGATAAAAACATCTATTTACAAAACTCATAGTAGATAACACAGGTGTAAACCTAGTAAGAAGAGGTGAAATGAAATAACTGATCATGCCCTGCATGGACATTATCATTAGTGGCTTCTCTTGTGCTTCGTTATCCACTCTGTCTTCTATCATCTGGAGATTGCATGCATTGGATAAATCCCCAAACTAGTGCACCCCGTTTGATTACATATCATATATAATAGTATATTTGATTAGATCCATCACCAGAGATCATTCAGATTTGCCCCCATTTACCTCATTCAGGGCACAGCACACTCTTGTCCTTCCCTCCGTCTAGCCACTTGTTGCCACCACCCACTTTGGTTGAGCTCATGTCCCTTGAGCATTGGCCCAAGCAGTTCAGCCCTGCCTGTAAGGGCTGGACCTGATTTTTCTGACCTGGTTTAGGACATCTAAAACTTAGACAACTAATTCTGGGCTATTCACTTTACTGTCTCCCTACAGTGGATGAAAAGTGATAGGTTCCTCCAAGAGGTGCTTCATCTCATCCTAAAATTGGCATCTAAGATCAGATGAGTGTCCTCTGGATACCTCTGGTTAGGAGGAAACACAGTATGGGATGACTAACTTGAAATTAGGCATCTGAACTTGACACGTCTGAGTTCAGATGAGAGAAATCCTTCCCTTAATGACTGTTTTTGCTCCAAGTCTAACTCACACCTTCAGGCTGGACTGGGGAAAGCTCTGTCTTGGATATCTGAAATCTTTCCAGAGCATATTAAGGTGAGGGGGCTTTTTTAGAGCTAGACGTTGACTGTCCCTTTTTCTGGATAAAGGGAAGAGAAAGTTTAGAGCTCTGCCCCTCTGCCCACTTCAGTGGTGGGTTGTAGAAGAGCCTGGAAGGTTGATCAGGGTGCTATGAGAAAGGTAGGTCCACCAGATAAACTGTGAAGTCCCTTGGTGCTGGGAGGGATCCCTTCCTGCCGCACTGCATCTGTACAGCCAGATGGCTAAATGCTGCTCTGTGTGGCACTGCAGATCAGCTTCACCATCACCGAAAACACAATTAGCTGGGGGCCCCTGGGCCATCTTCAGAGGCCATGAACTCCCTACCTGATAAGCTGCGATGACAACCTAGGAGAGGTGGCAGCTGCACCTGACTGCTGAGTCTAAGCACACGTGACTGCAAGAGAATTAATCCCAGGCAGTGAACACACGTGGCATGGAGCTGATTATTCATTGCGTGTAGCAGAACAGGTGGCCTGCTGTCAAGCAGAAGGACAAGTGCTTTACCCCCTCAGAGGCTGGAATCCAAAAAATGACATTTCTTTTTCTTTGGCCACTCTAGCAGAGTGAAGAGTTCTCTGAGCTCCCTTGGGGAGGTTCATAAAAGAGAAACACGGAGGCCCTTTGCACCCCAATGTGTCATCCAGTACAGAATACAACCAGTGCTCCATGTTGTCCAAAGGTAGCAACGGCAGCTCTGCCATCCACAGTGCTTATTAATGTTTATTAATATCTTAAGTGTTTCTTAATAATGTTTATAAATATCTGAAGGGGGAAATGGACAGCCTCTTTTCAGTGGTCTGTGGAGACAGGACAAGGGGCAATGGCCTCAAGTTGGAGCATAGGAAGTTCTGCACCAATATGTGGAAGAACTTTTCATGGTGAGGGTGACAGAGCCCTGGGACAGGCTGCCCAGGGAGGTGTGGAGTCTCCTTTTCTGGAGATATTGAAGACCCGTCTGGATGCCTCCCTGTGTGACCTGTCTTAGGGAACCTGCTTTGGCAGGGGGGTTGGACCCGATGATCTCTGGAGGTCCCTTCCAACCCCTGCAATTCTGTAATTCTGTGATCCATGCAGGCAGCAGCAGGGATGGTAGAGGGCTGTGTTGCCTGTCCTGCGTCTCCCCTCTCTCTACAGCAAGCCCTGCACAGCATGCAAGTAAATACATTTTTATCAAATGCAAGAGGTAATGTGGGTGAAAATGTTATGGTTGTGTGCTGATCAGTCTGCAGGGAAAAAAGAAGAAAGAAAAGGAAAAAAAAAAGAGGAAGCCTGCAAGGGATTAAGATTGCAATGGCTTTTAATGTATTTCTTGTCCCAGTATTTAACTTTCATGTGTTGAAAACAGCCAGGAGAAACTGTTAAAGGTGTAGTTAGTGGTAATCGTCAAATTGTAAATCAAACGGGAAAAGCAAAGTGGGTCAATAAAAATAAATAAGAGGGATTGTCCCCTGGGTGGGATGGAAAAGCCAGTGCTTTTGTTAGTCTGAAAATAGCCTATTTCTCCCCCAATAATCAAAGGTATTTCATTATATAGAAAAACGCAGGTGAAGTAGTAGTGAAGTGCCTTAGCCTGAGATCGCTCATTGTCTAGTGCACCACAGTAGCTGCATAAAACCAAACTGCTACAAAACAGCAAGGGCTTTCCTGGTTGCAGTTCTGGGTGCTGCTCCCCTATACTATCCCCTGACTGACACGTCACACACACAGGAGCATAATTTTCCCTGTAAGCCTCATATCAGTGCTATAGGAATTCCTCCAGATAAATTCCTTACCCCTTTTACCCAGGTAGGCTGCTACAACCACCGGAGTTACTCTTCTCTAACTAGAGTTCCTTCAATCCCTCCAAAAACTTCATATGCAACCCAGGCTTTACCTCTACTAGCTTTGTGCCTCTCCCAAGAAGAGATGCTCGTTCATAGCTCCCTGCATACCTGGGTGAACCTCCCCCCAGGTCATATTTACTCCTTGGTGCTGGCAGATTTGACCTCTGGTCTTTAAAGATCAAAGGTTATGCTCTGACACTGTTGTACTGTCTAACTTCCACTTCATTTGATCTGTTTATATGGCCACTATTTTCCACATCATTGACAAGGCACTGGGAGGGTGATTTGTCACAAGGTTGACAGTTATAGACTGTAATGTATATAAATAGACCCTGGTTTTTTAGGTAATCAATGGAAAAATGAGGATAGAGTCTGAAAGGTTATGAATACATGTATTTATTCCTGCCTTTTGTAGACACAGGGGGCAGGGGTCTTCACTGGAAACTTCCACACAAGACATTTATTTCACGGCCCACCCATGAGCCAAGCCCTCAGCTGATGTAGGAAATCAACAGCTCTGTTTTGTGAAACAGGGGGAAGCCCTTTTTTATGCTGGGCTTTATTCTGCCATCAGAGGGAACTGTGTTTTGCAGCTGTGCTACCCCCATAGGATGAGGTCTGCAGTGCATAGGGCACACCACAACTGTAGGGTAAAGAGCCTCCAAGCCGATGCACAGTGTCTGCTGATGGGTTCTTACAGACAAGAATAAGGATGTACATCACAGTACTTCCCAGCAGGGAATACATCACTTCCTAAGCTAAAAGTTGCAGCTGGACCCTTGTGTTTAACAGTCATGACAGGACTTAACCACTCTAAAGTTATCTATTTCCTTTTGAATCACTTACATCTTGGACTCCACAGCGCCTTTTGGCAATAGATTTAAGTTTAATGACATACTGTATGAAAAGTGCTCTCTTAGGTTCATTTTAAACTAACGCGTGATGATATCCCTTTGTGCCTAATATCTCCCATATGAGAAACAAATCAGGGCTATTTTTCTAGTCCTCTTTGCTGCACTACTTGTGATTTTACAGACCTTTATCTTCATATCCTCTTTATCACTTTTCCAAGCCTAAAAGTTTGCTGTTCAGTTTTCTACGCTTCGTGAAAGCCCTTCTACACCTTTGATCATCTCTGCCTCTCATCTCTCTCTCTCTCTCCTCCAGTTTTTCAAGATGAAGCCATCAGAACAACACAGAATCTTAAAAACACAGGTGCACAGAGAATTCTGCAGTGGTATAATGAGGTCTTCATTTTACTCTCAACCTTTTCCCTTAGATTTCCTAACGTTCACTTTGCCTTTCTCATCACCATTCAGTTTGAGCCAATGTTTTCAGAAAACTACCCACAGTGTCTCCAGCATCTCTTTCATGACTGATATCAGGATTTTAAAAGCATCATTGCATACATGTAGGTGGGTTTGTTTTTTCCCCAGCATCTCATTATCTCCTTTTTCTTTACTTGACAGCAAATTTCAGCTGCCATTGTAGTGTTATTTGTATCCATATTTATATAAAATTAGTGCCCTCAAATCCTCCTGTAGTCTCTTATCCTTGGTTCTGGAGTTGGCTCACCAGAATGCCTCTCCAACCTGCAGTCATTTAAGAGCAGGGGGACAGCAGACCCTGCCATTGCCTTGAATTTAACCTCTACTCTTCTCGACTTCTATGCAGACCAGGCTGGGTTTCCACAGGGGGTCGGTGGAGGCTTGCTCAGTCTGTGGAGACAACAAAAGGGAAAGCGACACTCACAGCATGTGGGCTGCAAGAAGAGCTATTACATATTGCACGCACACAACGGGCTTTTTATGGCCTCATTAAAGTCAATGGGAGCTTGCCATCTGCTTCAGCAGGGCCAGCATCAAGGTATAAAAACATTACACACGGTTTAGATGGTGCCTTTTCCTGAGCACTGGCTGATCCTTGCCGTGACCCCCAAACTAGGTATGAGTTATCACTCCTGCTTTTCAGGAGGGAAACCAGAAACTAAGAGTAATGCAGAGATTTCAAAGATTATGACTGTCTCTCATCTGGCCATATGTGTCTGAGCAGAGGGAGTGGGAAGCAGACAAGGGAATTCTTGGCAACCTGTCTTACGTGACATCCCCCATCAGCAGGTCTCTATTTCTGTCTGACTTTATGATCTCTTTTTCTCAATCTTGCAACTCCAACGCTTCTCAGCAAGCTGGGAGTCTGACGGGAAAGTTGTGAGCTAACTAGGTGACAGTGATTGTGAGACACAATTACAGAAGCTGTAATAAGCAGTATTGATTTTAAATAAACACGTGAGTAATATTGACCTGGAGAAGCTGTCTCTTAGCAAGTAGAAAGACTGACTGGCTCCAAACGATGGAGAAGTGGAAGCCCCTCTCTGGAACTGGGTAAGGCAGGTTTCAGTCACAGATATGAAAACACAGTCTGTTTTCCAATCCCATTCACAGATAAAGGTGTAAGAACCACATGGCTTTGTAAATGGATGAAGAATAAAGAATAAAATGTTTTAGATGGATTGATAGACAAAGGGAAACGATGGACTGAGCGATGCAAGCAAGGGGTGAGTGAGCCATGGTCCAGTGATTGAGAAGAGGTTGAGATCTGAATGATACAGAATTGTTAAAGGGAAAGAGAAGAAAGGTTTGGGTGAAGCATACCTGTGAGAAGCTGGGAAAGACATGCAGTGAAAACTTAGGACTCTGATTTGCCATCCTTGGTTCACAGAGTCCCCTGTAAATCTATGGCTTGTGGATGGATCCCCAGAAATCTTGTGGAGATATTTTTTGACTTGAGTCATACTTGAATAAAGCAGCCTGAATGCCCACTGCCAAAATTTCTATAGCAGGGCCACTTCTTCCCATTTACAATGCAGAAATCTTTGGTCTCTTATTCACAATGGCACATGTCCACGATCAGTTGCACAGGATTCCCATGCTGACATCCTTCCTGGAAAAGGGACGTAGAGGCATTGTTTGTAGATGTCTTTAAGTAGTATTATCTGGCAGAAAACATGGGAGTAAACCTGCTGCAGCTCTAAGCTACTCACCTGAGAACCAGAGCAGGGGAAACTTGGCTAACACACGGAGAACAGAAAGATCTTACCCACAGGTGTAACTCTGCCTTTTGCTGCAGGAAAAAAAATAAAAGTTCACATTGTGGTCAGTAATGCTCTCAAGTAATAAAAAACAAACAAAAAAAAAAACCCAACCCACTCAAACCCCCTCTTGCAGTGTTCCATATTCGACCAGCATTGCTGCAAGGTCCCTTCAGGATCAATGGGAAGGTGCCGTCAACACAGTGGATTTTGAATTGGGCTCACAAGTAATGAGAGATTAGTTCTGAAGCTGACCATGTAGCACTGAAATAAATCAATACACAATGGAAGATGGGTCAGATTGACAGGTTGTATGTTGAACAAAGGAAGAATGGCCTTAACATTTCCCATTCCCTGATGAGAATCTTCCAAATCTTGGGGTCAAGGATCCAACTTTCCACTCTGACACTTCCTTGGGATACATCTCTGTCCTGGCAGATAGCCATAGAAATGTTTCTGTCCTGAGTGGCTCTGTAAAATAACTTTGGACCACCCACTGAAGCCCAGGACATCACCAGTGGTCCATGGATCTCAACATGGGACCCACTCACCGTGATATCCCATGGATATGTGAATTATAATATGTGGAGTAATGCCATGGATGCCTTGGACAGAAATAGAGAGATTGAGCTCCTTCCCATAAAATCACACAAAAGGAAAAAGTAGGGCATCTGGGAGGCAAAACGCCCCATTTCTTACAACTCCCCAGTTGTTCTTTATGGCAGCAAGAAGGCTGCTGTATGTAACAGGGGTCTGCTGAAATGAGGGCATTCCTTCCACACATGCATATTCAAAGATTAAAGAGAAAGCTTTGAAATAGAAAAGGGGGTCAATTATGTAGATTTTACATGGCTTGTTATTAAGGCCAAAACTCACATCGTTTTCTCAGGGGCTGGAGGATACCAAGGCAAAGATGTAAAGGAGTGAGTCCAGATTTGCCAGGAAGAAGGGAGGGAGAATCAAAACATTGTTAATTATATCCTCTCAAGAAAAGACTTGTGGTGCCAGGAATTCATCCCAAGAGGGTAATTTCAGTGCTACAAGCTGTAATATATATTACTGCTGGTCTAAGCAGGAGCAGAGAGGAACTCTGTGGCAACTTCAGAAGCTCTTTGCAGGGGACTTGTAACTTAAGCAGCTGGTCTGGGTGATACGACATCCTTCCCCCAGCTCATCTGAAGTATTCACCACCAATACAATAACTTGAAAGAAAACTGGTCAACAATGATTTCCTTGAACTTTGCAAACTCTTTGACAAAGTTCCTCACAAAGGCTGTTAGGGAAACTGGAGACATTTGATGAAAGGTTGAGTATTGTGTCATTGATTAAAAAGCTGGCCAGGAGGAAAAAAAAAGGGAACAGGGATGACTAGTTAGTCATTATGGTGTCAAAAGCCTAACAAAAGGCTATCGGAGGAACATATTAGCCACCTTTTAATGCATAAATAAAAGGCTTCGTTTAGAGGAATTAAGACTATTATATTCCTTTGACATCCAGATAAAACTCCAGAAGTATTACTTTTCTCAATTAACACCGCACATATTCATAGGTTACTAGAAGGCTGCTGAAAATAGGGCTTCTTGAAGTAAAGAAGGCAGCGGTTTTATAATCCCCTGTGCAGGGTTTGATGTCTTTCTTGAGTCTGGGAAGGAAGGCTGGGTCTTGCTTTTGGGAAAGTGCTTTTGTGTTTATAGTTTCCACAAGGCAAAAAAAGAGAATGGGTGGTCAAGTGATCAAGACTTTATACCCAGACCAAAAATTCACTGTAGGTCAAGTGTAATATTTGCATGATAATGAAAATTTAAAATCCTGATAGAGCAGCTTGCTGTTCCACAACTGATCATAAAGCAATCACATGAATCATTCTTCAATGGAAAAGCAGGTTTCAGCTAAAGATTTAAAGATCATAAACAAATATCAGCTCCCATGAGAAAATATCCAGTTTTTTTTCAGAAACCCACATATTTGGGCCCAAATAGCATTTTTCAAAGAAAATCATGATTTCTCACGATGTGCAGTTTACATCAGAGGGAAAACCATAGATCCTATTATTCCTGGCTTCTTAGCATGAATTAGCTAGGATGCAGAAATGATGAGACAGTGATATACCACTTTGCTTCTGGAGATGTCGAATTGTTTCACAGGCACACTGACGCCTCTTCAGTACAAGATGACTGAGAAGGAGAGCTGGAGGACGTACCTAAAGCCAGAGTGAGACCCTGCAAGGGAACCTCCATGTCCTAACTGCCCACGGAAGCTCTCTTTCCAGTAAATTGTGGGGTATGTTATTATCAGACGTAAAATCTGTGGGCTCATCTTTCGGAGCTGGCAAAAAGAGGCCATGAATAGTCACAATTAGAAAGCTAACTCTGACCTTCTTCTAAAGAGGAAAAATGTAGGACTGCCCCTTTATCTCCGAATGGAATCGAAGGCTATACAACTCTGCGTGAGCATTGTTATTTTCCTTTATCAGCAAGGCATTGTTTTGTTGCATGAAATCTGTATGTTCAATAGATTTGATTTTCCAAGCAGCTGGGTTATCTTGCTCTGCGAAGGCTCTCTCTTAATCTCAATTGCCGTGCTTTTCTCAGCGCTGTTCCCAGCTGCTCAGAAATGAGCACGGTGCTTTCATCTGTCTCCTCGTGCTCTTATGAGGTGTGACAGTTTCAGCAATACCCGTATGTGGGAAAATAGGCAGGTTTTAATTTGGGTTTTTTAAAAAATTACCATCAAAAAAATATAGGCAGGAATATGTTGCTTTTAAATAATAAAAGTCCTGCCATGATCACACACTAATGATGTATTTCCTTAGAAAGGTGGGCTTTTTTTTTGTTTTTTTCAGTTTGTTCTAGCACTTAATTGCAGCCAACCCTTCTTTATCCAGGGGAGAGAGCAGAGCAGAAAAGAGCTGAAATATGCCATGGGTGCTTTTCAAGTGGTGGTGACGCATAATTAGGTTTAATATATGTATCTGATCATTTGGGTTCTGGTAAGATTCTTTAGAGAGACTAGGCTGCTGGTCATCCACTTTTTCCTTTCCCAATAAGCCTTTTTTCATGTAAAGAAACTCTCACCTGGCTTGATGAGGTCATGATTTTAGAGAGCACCTATTGACATGACTGAAGTACCGGCACAACAGGAGAGAATGGAGGAGGAAAACTACTTGGGAGGATGGGATGGTTCAGGGGAAGACTTGTTGCTCTGAAACTACACAGTGTTGAGTGTTACAAGTGCTCAGAAAACCAAGCTGGAAATGCCTGGAAATTAGTGTCAGCGTCACAGCTATCCTGTGCATCTGCAATGCAAACCAAGGCAAACCAATGCAAAGATGCCCTGGGTGCAGTGTTGCCAATGGTTTAAGTTAACAGGCTGCACTTAGAACAGGGTGAATGAGAAGTCATCACGCATCAGGCTCAGCCAGCCCTGCAATAAGAGTGGTGACACAGGAGTCAGAAAGTCCTTGGCCCACTGCTCTAAATCCAGCAGATCCCAGACAGAGCTCCAATAAACCTAGCACTGCTCTGTCAGGAAGACAAGAGGATGGTCTCGTCAGTCTCCTCTCTGGATCACAATTGCTCTTCCATCTTTGTAACAACATGGCTTTGACAAGGAACTCATGATATTTCATAGAATCCTAAAATGGTTAGGGATGGAAGGGACCATAAAGATGACAGAATCACAGAATCACAAGGTTGGAAAAGACCTTTAAGATCATTGAGGCCAACTATTCCTGTCCTATGTTAAACCATATCCCTAAATACCTCATCTACCCGTCTGTTAAACACATCCAGGGATGGTGACTCAACCTCCTCCCTGGGAAGCCTGTTCCAAGCCCTGATGACTCTTTCAGTGAGGAACTTTTTCCTAACATCTAATCTGAACCTGCCCTGGAGCAGCTTAATGCCATTTCCCCTTGTCCTATAACCTGTCACCTGGCTGAAGAGACCATCACACACCTCTCTACACCCTCCTGTCAGGTAATTGTAGGCAGTGATAAGGTCTCCCCTCAGCCTCCTCTTCTCTAGGTCATCAAGTTACAAACCCCCTGCCATGGGCAGGGACACGTCTCACCAGACCAGGCTGCTCAAGGCCCCATCCAACCTGGCCTTGAACACTGCCAGGGAGGGGGCAGCCACCACCTCCCTGGGCAACCTGTTCCAGTGCCTCACCATTATGCAAAAAGGATATTATTTATGCAAAAGGAATGTACATTTGCTCTGGAAATGTCATCATCAGGTCTAAGCTGATGTGATTTGGATAAGAGGGGGCTCCTCACATCAGCTGGTATCGTTGCCAGCAAACTAAGATGGGCAAGAGGGTATGGAGCCAGCCTGCGGGCTGCTCACTTTGGAGCATTTTCCTGTTTCCTATTGCAGCTGTGTTTGTGAGATATGCACTGAGTACAGAATCACTGTGGACTAACCAACTGAGCATTTGACCCCTGTGTTTTAAAAGACATAATAATACTTAAATTTTAGATACCTGAGGCTACAACAAGGACCATAAAATATTGTTATTTTCCATGTAAAACTCAGGAAAGCAACTCATCTGCAACAATAGCTTATCCTGCATTATTAAAGGCTTATTGGCAAAGGTTTGATCTACAGCTCAACCCTCCTGGGTTGGGCAGCCCAAGGCAAAAGAGACCTTTGTCTGATGTAGTTTACTGAAGTTTCCTAACAAAACAGATTACCAGCAAAAGCATTATTTTGCCAGCGCCTAAGGATTTGCCTGTATAAGAAAAACTGATTTTAAGAAACCCCAGCCAAGCAATAAAATACAGTAAGTTACTTCTCACCAATGACCTAAAAAATCACAACACTGCAAGCAGAAACAGGAGCCCTGTGTTAGACTTTCTCTAGCTGCAAAGGAAAGCTGACCCCTTCCCATGGCTGGTTGCTCCTGCTGTAACTTACTGCCCTTCACAGGGCAGATAATAGAAACCTCTACTCACTTTTGGATTTTACCCTCTCATGTTTGGGGGGGGGGGTTGGTTGTTTAGCTGACATTATTTTTCTAATCCAATATCTCCCAGGTAAACAGTCACACCAGCTCTGGGGGCTGGGGAATAGGTTTGGGTTTGGGGTGGTTGAGGAAGGACAGGAGCCTTACTGCTGCTAGATAAATCATCACACAAACCCATAGTCTGCACTAGTACTTATAGGCTACAGTGCTACAGGATGAGTTTTCCTTGGGAGAGATAATTTTACCTCCCAGGTGGTTATCACTAATGGGTAATAAATCCAGGGATGTTTCTAGCGACCTTTTAAAATGAGGACCACTTAATTATCTGTGGGACACTAATTCAGAGTAAATTTATATAGCCTGTACAGTTTTTTCAAGATCCCAGATGTTAAAGATGGTCATAAACATAAACATAATAATAATAACAACTCAATGAATAGATTTCACAGATGACCTATGTGGGGCCCTGCAGGAATAAAAATTCAGGAGAAACTCTAGCAATTGAGCAAGAGTCAGCTCTGGCAGGCAAACACACACTGATGATGATGCTGAAGGCCATGGTGTAGTACCCTCGAGCGGTGTTCTCAAGCCCAGCCACAGCAAGGTCCTGGACACTCTCTGAGGAGCACACCAAGAAGGTTGCCTCAAAGGACAATGGCTGGAGGAAGAGTACCTCCAAGGGAAGAAGTAAAGAAATTAATTGTAGTGAAGAGGGAGGCAAAGACAGGAACATACCCCCAGTTCTGGCTTTCTGAAGGCAGAACCATGTAATAGCTGTGATTAATAATAGCAATTGGACAGCAGTCAGTGCTGCAGTATGGCCTTGCTGGAGGCCACTGCCATGCAGAAGGGAATGGAATCAGCAGACATCTGAAGAAAATGCTTTAGAGCATTACGGGCATTAAGGGCAAAACGTGGATCTCTAGCTTCTCCTGGAATTACACCCATTGCTATTGCTCTTTAATTACCATTAAGAACTTACTGATAACAGTATTTTCTATCATTTATGAGCTTGGGTGACTTAACCCACGAGCAGCACCTGTTGTCTTAGCGAGACCATGCCCATACCTGATCTTACCCTGGGGCCCCAGGAGACCCAGGGACTTAGAGACCAAAATGTGGGGTCCCCTTTAGCTCATCCCACCTTTGAACACCAGCAGAGAACTTTCTGCACCCTGGTATGGTTCTCTGCCTGTTTTAGGTTCTCAGCTGTGACACAGACAAGGAGAGGTTGCTGTTATCTTGGACATACAGTGTTTTCTGGGCAAAGGCAACAGAGCAGTGGGCTCTAGAGCCCTCAGGGGACCTGGTGCCAAGGCAAGCTGGGATGCCTAGGTGGACTCACTACCACCTTTCCACAGTTACCTACTGTGTAGCTGTATTCGTATGGATACTCCATTAACAGGTTAATCAGGACTGTAAGTAGCAGCTTGCTAGTGAATTTTAGTTAGGGGAAAAAGGGAAAAAAAAGGATCTAAAAATGTACTTGTGCCTGGCAGGGTTGCTCTGCAGAGCTAATCCTTTGCATTTCTTTTGCATCTTCCATCTGTGATTTCATGGTTAATTGACTTATCCATGCAATGTTCCTCTGAGCTATAGATTATCTTCACTTTCAGAGTGATAAAACCGAGTGCGTAGGGGTTTTGCAACGTAATTTACCCTAAACCTTCATGGGATTGCAAGGCAGGGGACAGAGTAGACCTGGGTCCCTGCTCTGCACCCCCAAGGTGGGCTCCCTCTTCCTGTGGAGACAATCCAGAAAACATGCTCTATATAGGAAAGAGCCCAGTGTACCCACAGCATTGCCTGAAATGGTTGGCAAAGATTTGCTGGTCATGGTCAGAGGATGAAGCGTGGCGCTGCTCTTGTCCCACCCATGAGCCCTGAGGCACCAGTCAGCCCAGCACCCACGGAGAAATGCCATAGCTGCCGTCACACGGCTGGCTTTTCTTTTCACTCATCCCGGCGTCAATAACTGCGCCGCAGCACTGGCCGTATCGATCACACTGACGCTTTGAAAGTCAACGTCTGTAGCAGTCCTGGCTACAGCTCTTTGGGGAGATCAAAGCTCAGTCCTCCTCTTGTAAGGCTGAACTTCATCCACCCTGGGAGCTGTGGGAGACTTTCCCTGTCGTGGGTCTGAGGTAGACAGATAGCACACGCCTTTACTCCTGTAAGGGCTAATAGGACACAAGCATCAACCTCAACAGGACACAACCCCAGTGCAACTGATTTCTTTCCCTGACTGAATGGAATCCTTCCCTAGACCTTCAATTGTGTGTTTGTGGAATGATGCTGCCTTTAAAATGGTTTTTAATGAGCAAAGTAAGGTAACGAGGGAAGGATAGTTATGAAGTCGTGACGACATCGCAAATGTAGTAGCATATAAAAAGTGGGTGAGGAAACACTTAGAAAGATTGGTTTTCCAGCAGTCATTGCATCCAGGTGATGCTAAGGCTGTAGTGTAAAGTGAATTAGCTGATTAATTTATTGAACCTTTGCAGATACTGTGTACAACAGGCAGGTTTCGGGTCAGTGGTACAATTTGACTCCATCTCCTTAAACACAATTTTTAGATTTTTCCCCATATTGTATATCACCTACCACTTTTAAAACTTCAGCTCCACCTGTTTGGTGACTGCCCTTTCTTATAGCATGCAAGATAACTCAGACAGGCAATCACAGTATTAAGATAATGAGCAGAAACCTTAATGAGATGTTTTCATCCTTATTTCTGCCAGGAGTGTGACACGGGAAATGCAAAAAATGCATTTCTGTTCGGCAGCTAGGACACACATCACCTTATCCTAGCACAGGTCAAGGGAATTGAGCCTTAGAAGTGTAAGTTCAGTCAACTTACTATAAAGAAATGGTAATGAACAAGCTAAACTGGAGCCAGCCACACCGTAGACATTTGAAGTTAGCTGAGATGAATCCCACCTCTGAAGATTGACCTGCCTCGATGAGGTTTGTTGTTGTTTGCAGCTGAAGAAAGAGCAGGGTCCCTGAATTTTAACAGCGTCTAATAGTGGCATGAATTCCAGCATCAAATATTAATTCAGATAAGGCTTTGATGTAAGTGGGGATTGTTGCTTAGGCTGAAAACAGGCTGATGATATGTATTCATTATATGTAGAAGCTCTCCTGTGCCTTGCTGGAGATGCTGTGCCAGCATCATTATTTTACATCTTTATTGACATTTTGGGATATGGATAAATGTCCCATTAGCCCAGTGAAGATGGAGGAATGAGACAGCGGGGAGATCTAGAATCAGAAATACTCTTAGAAGAGCATCTGTATGGCTGTGGCTCATGCAGTGAGAGTAACACCCAAAAAGGGACCAGCACCTCTGCAGACACTTAAAACCCTTGCCCCAAAGAGCTGAATCTAGAGGGTGAAAGGGGACTAAGAGACGAGTTTAAATGAGCTGAACAGGCTCAAAAAAGGGAGTGAGCAGGAAAGGAAAAGGTGATTCCCCAGCCTGTGAGTCTTTTTAATCCTCATCGTCTTTCCAATGCCAATGAAACCTTGTTCAGAAACCATCACAGCTGGGACATGCAGTGACCAACAGCCAAAGGGCCTCCCCAGGGAGGCTTGGAGCTCACAGGGGACAGTAACCAGAGAAGGGGTTCACAGGCAGCTGCCAAAGCAAGCGCATTTGCCTGGCTAGAAATACCCATTACAGCATCAGGCAGCAACACGTTACTGGCATCAGCCACTGATTTGATTTGGGAGGGTGAAGGGGGCCGCAGCTGAGGTCTAAGGGGAAGGCTGTCAGTCACCTATGCCAGAAGGTAAGCCCGACGGTGACAGTGATGACTTCGTGTTTACCAGTTTGTTCATGGGTGCAGGAGGATGGGATTTATTAAGGCTTGAACAATCCAAGATTAAAAATAGATATAATGAAAAGAAGTAGCATCCTCATTGGGGAAAAAAAAAGGTACTGCTTGTTTCCCTGAGCCCTCTTCCCATGTCCTGTGAGGCAGCTTGTCTCCATTGAACAGGGTGCGTGTAGGATCTACCTTGGACTCTGTCATCCAGGTGCTCATCCTGCCTACAGGTTGGGTTTTTTTCATGCAAATAGATCTTTTGAGAGCTGGGCAGCTGCAGAATTCTTCCCCAGCATTCACCCTCGGGAGGACCAAAAACTGCATGGACAATCTGAAGAGATCATTTCCAGTTGCTCTTTTGGGGGGTTCTTATTTGCTTCAGAACTAACCCAGCCTTTAAAGAAGATTTAAAAATTTCAGCATATAATAGTATTTTTAAGGGCTGCTTTTGGGCCACACCAGATTATTGTTATTATTTTGTACTTTGTCAGACCCTTTCTTCTCCTCCCCCCTGTCTTCTATTTCTGCTGTATCCCAAACACTTGTATTCACTTCCCTCCCTGCCCTCTCTTCCCCAGGTCAAGATGACCACTGTCCAGGATTTTCCCAGTTATAACATGACACATCAGAAAAATTGTTATTTCTCATAGAACACCTTGCCTGCCCAGCAATAGCTGAGCCTCCTCTCCCCATATGTACAGACAAATGTTTATAGAGCATCAAGTGCACTTATGACCATTTGCAGAGTATCTGGGAGTCACCTTCCATCAGATGTCTTTTTACAAACATCAAATAGCCACAATCAGGTTTCTAACCTAGACCATAATAGCCCTGCTTTAGCAGCTAAAGAGTTGTAGCTTTGGGAAACTGTTTAATTTGACAAAGATGCTAACGGGGGTGGCAGTGGGGCCCTTTACATTGGAGAAACGGCTTCTGTTATCCTGTTCTGTTGATTTGTTCTTGCAAACCAAACACACTCTGTGTTTGTTGCTTTCTACACTGGAGTGAACATCGTGCCCTGTTTCAGTGGTTACTGAAGTGGATGAATAAATCATCTATCTGGCTGTTGAAAATGCATACATAGACCTACTGCTCTAATAAAAGGCTTCGTATGTGTTTTGACTGTTAACATCCAGAACAGTGAGTATATATAGCAGCAAGAGGAAAACATAGCTCCAGTTACTACCTAGGGAAGGCAGCCCCATCATATTTCCAGCATGTGTTTTAGCAGAAGACTAAGCAGGATGTTCAGCCTTGTGATTGCAACCACTGGCAGCCAGGACAGCCAGAGGATGTTTTATCTGCTGGGACAGATAATAACTGCTGGACAGCAGTTATTATTTTGAGTCTGTAAACCTCATCTCTACAGCTCTTGTTTTTGTAGCTATAGATCGTCAAAGCATCTATAGATCCATCTGGTGAGCTGGGATGGAAGCAAGGAGAAATAAGACAGTCAGAGTCTTGCCCAGTTTACCAGCCAGAGCCTGGTCCTTTGGACCCTGCATAGCCAGATGACCTCTCTTCCAACACAGTCATCTCCATCTCTGCTGGGGTGATTTACTTGTGTGGTTGAGAGGCAGCTTTTCCTTCCTAAACTATCACTAAACAGGGGTTGTGATTATATCCAAGATCACTGACATATCATAGAGGTATGTAAATTACAGAATCACGGAATCACAGAAGGGTAGGGACCTCTGGAGATCATGTAGTCCACCCCCCCTGCCAGAGCAGGATCGCCTAGACTAAATCACACAGGAACATATCCAGGTGGGTTTGAATGTCTCCAGAGAAGGAGACTCCACAACCTCTCTGGGCAGCCTGTCCCAGGGCTCTGTCACCCTCACAGTGAAAAAGTTCCTCCTTATATTCACATGGAACTTCCTTTGCTCCAGCTTGCACCTGTTGCCCCTTGTCCTGTCGCTGCCATCACTGAGAAGAGCCTGGCTCCATCTTCCCAACTCTCACCCTTTACATATTTATGAACATAAATAAGGTCACCACTCAGTCTCCTCCAAGCTAAAGAGGCGCAGCTCCCTCAGCCTCTCCTCACAAGGAAGGTGTTCCACTCCTTCGTCACCTTGGTGGCCCTGAGCTGGACTCTTCCAAGGAGTTCTATGTCCTTCTTGAACTGAGGGGCCCAGAAGTGGACACAATATTCCAGGTGTGGTCTCCCCAGGGCAGAGTAGAGGGGAAGAAGGACCTCTCTTGACCTACTAACCACCCCCTTCTAACACACCCCAGGATGCCATTGGCCTTCTTAGCCAGGGGGGCACATTGCTGGCTCATAGTCTCCTGCTGTCCCGCAGGTCTCCCAGGTCCCTCTCACCTATGCTGCTCTCTGACAGGACAGTCCACAACCTGTACTGTTACCAAGAGTTGTTCTTCCCCAGATGCCAGACCCTCCACTTGCCCTTGTTAAATCTCAAATACCTTCCAGTGATTGCAGGATGATGGACAAACTCTGATGGCCATGCTAAACTGGGCAGGACGCTACACTGGGCTCTCTGTCAGTCTCTCTCAGCCTTGTACAGAGGCCTAAGTTATTTGGATGTGACTTTTTCACATCCAAATTTGGAAGGCAGCTAAATCAAATTTATTTCTACTTTGAGACTTTAATGTTTGTTGTATTGCTCCCCTTTTGTAGAAAAAAACATAACTGTTCTGGGAAAAGTGGGTCATTAAAGACGAACTCCAGAAAAGTAACTGGTGTTTCCAGCCCTCACTAGAATTGGTGCCATATAAGGGTAAGTTGGCAAATGATTTTGACAACACTTACTCATGCAAATGCTGCATCAGTGGAACAGCTTGCAAAGAGCATGGGTCTGCCCCTTGTTTACTTCCCCAGAGGCGGGTCCCTCTCCCTCTGAAGCCACGTGGCATATCTCAAAGGACTGCACCAGCAATCTCACTCAGAGAGGAAAACCTCATTTCTCGGTTTTGAAAACACACCCTGTAACCAGCAACAAATAAACACAGCTCCAGCTTCTCAGTGCTGCCAAAGCAACACACCCAGTGCAGCACAGTTCTTCCTCTTGCATCACTGACAAAGCTGCCAGCTGAATTGTGCCTGTATCCTTGGTGCCTTGGAGTGGTACCAAGCAGTAAGCACACAGATAAGCTTTCGGGAACCCAGCAGCTTTTGCAGTGCTGCTAGTCTCACAAAAGACCCCAATGCCTTGCTACTGGCAAGTAAAAAGAGCACATTTCACTCTAAAAATCATTGCTGAGAATCTGACTTTTCTGAGAACAAAGCTATGTATATGCCAGGAGATGACTTCAGAACAAAGTCATTTTAATGGGTTTTTAACTTTATAATTTAATCTGTAGCTGAAAAGGACACTGGAGAGGTAGTGCCATCCCAGTGAGGGATGATGCCCGGCCATCATCACAACCCTCAATCCATGCCTCCTGCATCCTCCCTGCACTTCTTGGAGACAGGAGTCGCCAGGCAGGTAGAACTACGAGCTACACACGAAGAGATGGGCACCTATGCTCCATGCCACCCAGCCAGTGCAGGTCCCGGTTCTCCTTGCCTTCCTGAAAATGTCAGCTTGCTCATCACCAGGAGATGCTCGGTCTGCCCCCACAGCCCTGGTAGGAGTAGGTGGGACTCACTGCCATGCCCAGCACCTTTGCCTTTGTGTGTCATATAAAAAAGCACATTAAAATATTCACAATTTGCACTTTTGGATGGGTTTACCCTCTTTTTTTTCACCATTCACCCTTCAGGGAACAAAAAACCACAACAAAAACAGAAGAAGAAAGGAGTTACAGCACATTTTCATGTGTGTGCTTTTCCTGGATGAATGAAACAAAGGTAGATTGATCAATCTATTTTCCACAACACAGAGGATTAATTGTTGAAAACAACTATATTTAATGGGAGGTCGGGGGATAATCCATAAAAAGGACTTGTTCTTTTAGGACATAAGCAAACCTCATCCATTTTTAGACAACCCATGAGGAGTTTGCTTTTGTTATCGTATCAGTGGACTTATAGTAAAAGTTACAATCTGAACACAGCAGAGCCAGGCTGGGAAACTGGATCACTGAAACCTCCCAAGTTCCCTCCTTAACCCCCCCAACCACTGCAGACATCGGTCCTGATTTGCCAAAGCTACTTCTGTGAAGTCTGTGTGCTGGTTTTGACTTTTATTCGCGGAAGATAAAGGAAAAGCAGGGGAAATCTGGAGAGCTGGTGACGAGAGAGGAAGAGTAGCAATGATATTCATACCATTTGGAGGCAAATGTTGTGCTTTCAGAAAGTATGCCACAAAAATAAAAAGGCAAGCACAGAAGACACTCCGAGTGTTAAATATTCATTAGTATTCCCCGCGCCACCTCTTCTAAATATAAGATACGTTTCAGCACAACCCTGCTATGTGACTGGGATGTTTTCCCCTCCCTTAGATGATGCCATAGCCATTTGGATAGCGGGATGTCGCCATGGCAACACTGTGATGCTACCTTTTGTTCGCCGCATGAAATGACCAGTTGCGAGGTTGGCCAGTGGCACGCATCCAAGCTACGGCTGGGCTTTGGCAGCTCCTATTGTCCTGGCGACCGGCAGGTCTGAGGGCTGGCAGGCAGGAGGTGATGGCAACTCTTGGCATCAGAGAGCAATGGAGACTGCATCCAAATCCAAACTCCTTCTGCTTCCCAGCCCTGTTACAGGCAGCACAGCTTGGCTCTGTATTAGGATCCCCACCCCAAAGGTTAGGAAGGGTTTCAATGTAAAGGAGTTTTACCCAGGCTTGGACACACCCACAGTGAATGTAAGGCCTCTTTTGGCCGTTTTTCCCACTACTGGGTACCTGGGGCAAGGTTCAGCTGCAGAGTCAGACAGCTAAATTCACCATTTACAACTACTTGGCTAAATGTCAACAGGTATCTGCTCTTATTCTGGTCCATGGAGGTCTGTCAGGGCAGTCAGCAGAGCCTAGAATGAGATTCAGATCCAAGGCTGAAACCGGGTACATTCTACCTGTCTCCAGATAGACATCTACCTTGGTTTGCTGTCTAAACTGCCACAGTCATTTAGATTATGACAATATAGGGGGAGTTCAAAGTATCTATCTCACTCCCATGATTAGTTAAGGAACCAAGAGTAATTATATTCCCAGCTTAAACGCTTCTAGGGTGAGGTATGTAAAATCCAGGGCAGGATGAACCTCCGCGACATCTTTGCGAACCAGACAAGTGGGCAACCCTGCTTCTGGAGATGGAGAACCTGAGATATGCTGGGCGTAGCTGACCAGGCTCTGAGTCAAATGCTGCTCCCCTCCCCAGAAAGAGGATGAGAAAGCAAGTGTTCACATGCTCCTTTTGCCTCTGTTGTGCCTTTGATCTGAAAATCGCAGGAGCGGAGGCTGTCGAACAAGTCTACAGTAATTTGAACATTGCCACAAGTTGCAGCCCAGGGGTGGAACAGAGTGTCAGACCATGGCACACACTATCGTGGCACCGCTTTCCCTGATACAGCAAATAAAACTTTCATTTTAAAGCGAGGATAAACACCTCTGGCTCCCACAGCTGTAAAGTTATCGCTCTCAATGTGGAAGGGGTTTGCTAACAGGCTGAGTGCTGGCGGAGGGTGGTTGTTCTGCTGCTGTAGCACACGAAAGCAGGTTTGTGGCCAAAGCAGATTATCTACTCAGATACTAGTAGAGCTCAAATCCTCCTTGGTGCCTGGAGACTGAGATGAGGACAACATAGGGATGCACAATCCCCATCCACCCACTGCCACTCCAGCACTCACACTTGCTGCAGACTGCCAGTCCCAACACTTTCCAGGGAACCACCTTGAAATTTGCCTGTCAGAGCTAGCTGGGTATCCTGATGTCACTGGTGAAGGTGGATGTGGACAGACCTCGCTGTCACACACCACTTCAGCTCGCAGAAACCCTGCACTGGGGCTCGTTCCTTGCCTGGGAGCCCAGAGCATCCTCTGGGATGCAGCTGTGGGTCGCAGCCTGTGGTCCCCAGCCAGGCAGGCACTGGACTGGCTCACAGCCACGGCCATGGGTGCTGCTCAAACAGCACCATCCCCTTTCCTGTTCCTGCTCATCCTGCTGAGCTGGGCTCTGCTCTGACTCATGCAGTATCAGCACAATTCCCCAATCCATTCAGATCAGAGAGGCTTTGAGTGCTGCTGAACCAGAAAGGCCCCAGCTTGCTTTTCTGGTCCCAGGCTGAATTACTCTTTTGGCCTTTAGGAAAACAACTTTGGCTTTGTTGGGGTTTTTTTGCTTGTAAACAGATATAGCACAGGAAACCCCACAAGACTCTGTGCTTAACCTAGTTCAAACCAGAACCGAGCTTTAAAAGAGAACTGGGCGTTCATGTGCTAGGGTGGGTGTACCACCCGCATTACCATATCGCATTAAGCTTGCCCACGGGGCCCGAGATCTCCAGCATTCCTAAGTGATCCTCTCTCTTTAGGTTCCTCTTGACACTTCGAAGAGTCAAGTTCCTCTGATGATTTGGAGGAGAGGATGTTTGGCAGGTGCACAGGTTTGCAAACCTCGCATCAGAGCCTGACACGATGATGTACATCAGAAAAAAATCGCTATTGCTGTGTTCTACCGGAGGCTGGGATTCCTGCTGCCATTTATTCAGCCACTTATTAAAGCCTTGTAAATACCAATAGCAAAATATATCTATATATATCCAGCAAGAAACAGATGAGCCTGGCAGCATTGTGCAGTGTCTTTTTAGCTCCAGAAAACTTATCTCTGCCTTCAACATGATATGATCAGATTCATTCACATTTAATAAGGAGCTGAGTTTGGCTGAGAACAGTTAATTATCTTTTAAATTGCTGTTAATCACTGTAGGGGGACATCTCCCCTCCCAGTTTTTACCCCACAAAGGATAATAAGAAAAATGCCCTGAAAACTGCAAGATCTACAGGATTGAAAGCATCGGAAGGGAGAGATGAGAGGAAAAGGAATGTGTGAGGTTGAATCTGTGTCACTGCCTGGGTCCAGTTCAGCTGGGGCTTGCCAGGGCAAGGGCCATGTCCTTCTCTGGGTTCATTCAGACTTGGCACCTCGGCACCATGAAAATATTTTCTTGTACCCTCTCCATGTTGGTACAACCTCCAGGAGCCTGGGCAGAGATGCACCCTGCCCCAAGCAGCTAAAGCATGAAGCCATGGAGGTTTATGGAGGGGTGAGGAGCCACAGAGGACCTAAGGACAGGATTCTTCTCGGCTGTAGACATTTGGGGCAAACACTTTGGGAAGGAGCCTGTCTCAGTTGCCTTGCAGGAGCCTTGGTTTCTGGCTTGGACCAGAAGGCAGTGTTTCAGAAGGCAAAAGCTAAATGAAGTGAATCCCCATGGTTATTCAGGGAAGGTGTGACAATATCAGGAGTTTAACCAGATCTGCTGAATTCCAGCTCAGTGCCTTAATCAGACAGTGGCTCTCCCCTGAGCGTGTAGCTTTGGGGCATCAAGGAAGAGCCAATGTTAAAGGGCGTTACAAGTTTCCGCCCGCGCTATGCTCCAACCAGCCTGACAGCGATTTTCTAACACTGAAAATCAGGTTCTAGTGGTGTAACAAGGTTTTTAATTTCCTTTTTTGGACAGCAATTGGGTGCTGGTATGTGGAAGGTTATCCCCTGGGCCAGGGAAGGGGAGCTTTATTTGTGTCTGTCTTAGGAAGTGGTGTGTCCCCAGCAAGGACCAACCTTTGGAGAAGTGATGGGCAGCCAGTACTTGTCTGATGGCATTTCAGAGGAGTTTTCTTTGGACTGGACTGGTCTGGTCCTGTGGACTAAACACTGGTGTGTTTCCAGGTCTGAAGCCTATTTCCCAGTCAGATTTTCTCTGAAAAGGATTCACTCCCAGCATTACTCCACCGTGGAAACCAAAATGTGAGAAGAGGGGGAGATTAGGGAATTTTCCACAAAGGCATTCTCTGATCCAAATTAAAATGCTAATGGAAACGCATTCTAGTGAGCATCTTCTGCTGACCAACTTCTCAGGACTGTATTCCTTTTGTTTCCCTCCCTTTTCTTTCTTTCTCTCCCTCAGTTCCTAGCTGACAATTGACGGGAACTCCCTTTCAGCATGGGTTTGGTCACTCGCCGACAGCAAACGCACCCTTCAGAAAATGCTCCAACTGTCAGTGTTTCCCGAGCGGGAAAACCTCTCAGGCTGAAGCTGGGGATCAGGAATATATCCCCTTAAGTAATCCTAGGGAATCCTCAATCTTCCCGTGGCAGCGAAGTTTCCTCAGTGCTTTCCTAGCTAGCACAGAGAGCTGACGAGCGTCAGCCCCGCGCGGGGATGTCACCAGATTAAACCCAGCGGCACAATAGGCAGGGCAAAGTCCCACACCTTCCCATCGCTGCCGCCGACCCGATCCCGGCGGCTGGGCTGGGATCGCTTGTCCTGTGCTGAATGCATTACGTAAGGCAGGGATCGTTTGTCAGCCGCCGATGGTACAAACATAGCTGCAGGCAGATTATGCAGAGAGAGAGAGAGAGAGGAGGGAGAGGGAGGAAGGTCTCTCCAGGAACGGTACTCCACGCAAGTGAGGATTGCAAGTTGGCAGGTTGGTGGCTGGCCGAGCTGCCGTGAGGGTGTCGCTGGCGGTCCCTGACATGCTCTTGTTCGTGTGGGATGCTTGAGACAGGGACAAGGCAGTAAGTTGGGGGACGAGAATTGGCATGAGGATCGGACCAAAATGGAAGGGCTTCTGTCTCCGATGAGAACGAAGGTAGGGGAAGATGTTAATGTCTTTTGAAGCTGCTTTTAGTCGAGGAGGGGAAGGGGAGGTGCGGGGCTAGCTCTGTGAATAGGGGGCTTGCTGAGCTTTTGTCTCTTTTCTTCTAGCTCTCTTTTTTTTTTCTTTTTTCTTTTTCAAAACTATGCTTGTGAACGTAACTCGGCAGAGGAGCGACAGCAGTCGTCTCCAAGAGGGGGGTAACCCATCACTCTTCCTCGACAGAGATGACCTTTATAAATGAGTTTGCCTTTTGGAGTAGACAGCCATATTTTTGTTTGAATTTCCAGTCGGAGGCTCTCATTGTGTCTGTGTGTCTGTGCGTACTCCCCGGGGAGCCGCTCGGGGAAAGCGTACCTGCGGCACGGGGAAGGATGGATGGTGCCAGTGGGCTACCCCAGTATGGTGTTTTCAGCAGCAAGGGATGCGTGGGCAACCCAAGAGGGGGATTTCTGTGCCCAAATACCACACCAGGGTGGGAGACCTCTTGGTGTGGACCCAGACCAGAAAGCTGTAAAAGAGAAAGTGAATGTGCAAACCTAAGGAATTGCTGCACTTGCCTGCTGCCTTCTCACACTCCCAACTCTCTTTAAAGGTTTGCTATTAATCCTTGTTATTAAAGAAACTTGAATTCCAGCAGGGAAAAAGCCAGAGACAAATACAGCAATGGTTTAGTTTGTAAAATCTCCTTCTGTGCTACTATATCTGCGTGGTCCTGGGGGAATAGTCTGAATCCTGGTTGTATTTTATTTAGTCACTGCCTCCATCCCATGTGGTAACTGCCTTGGGTAAATCTTTCTGATTGCGGTTCATCGTCACATGCAGTCCAACCCTGTTGTACTGTATCTCAGGACTGGAAGAACTGGAATTCAGTGACAATTCTTGCTGGCAACAGGGTATCTTCATACGTCTTAAACACAAGCAGTTTTGAAGGTGTAGCCAGACCAGGACTGTTTCATATGAATGCCAGACTGGAAGGAATTCTGAGAAATCATCTTGGTCCAGCCCCTGTGCTGAGGCAGATCAGCTAGTCTGGTCTCCTCGATTACATCCCTGCCGTCCACTATCTTAAATTAAAGGCTCTTGAATGATTGAGAGTATTTTCAATATTAAAAGCTAGAAAAGTGATTTAATTTGCCAGCAAGTGGCTGTACTGTAATTCTCCAGGGGAGTATTTTTTTTTCCACTTTAATTCAGTTCTTTTTTGTCTTGCCCAGTAAATTGGGGATTAAAAAAAACCCAAACCCAAAAAAACCCTATGAACTTCATCTAGCTCTCCATTACCAAGAATAATGCTAACGGGCAGTTTGTAGAATGAAAGATTTATAAGGGATTATAGACCCAGCCATTCATACCTCTCATTACTGAGGAACACACACATTAGTGTAAGTCTTTGTAAGGCATTTCTCAGTATTTCTTTTTATTTTTTTAAATCAGAGTATAGAAAACAAACCACACCAAAAAAAAAAAAAAAAAGCCCAACAGATCCCATATCCATTATAAGAAAATGCAACTTTCAGCGTTTTAGTTGATGTTTCCATTCTGCTCCTTTAACCAGGCTTGAAATGATTGCTGGAGGCAGCCTCTCCCAGAACTGGTGTGCTATCAGGTTAGCGCGTGGATTACAGCCAGACGTGTGTACTATCAGCACCTGCAGCACGCGTGTAGCTATAAAAATGACAGAGTAAGGGAAGTGGACCAGGACTGGGTATTATGTTTGTTCATCTGACTTGCTTCATAGCGGCAGCTGGAATGTAAATCCTAACAACGCCATTCATAAAGTGCAGTCCCAGTAGCAACGCTCAGGTTATTTATTTATCCTAGATAAGAATTTGCTTGGGAACAAAGATGTGATCCTTTGGGTCCCAGTCTGCTCCAGTATCAGAGAAAGTGACACATTCTGACGTCCTCTGTATAAGGGAAAAGCTTCTCAAACCAAATCAATGGGATTTTAAGCCAATCAATGGGATTTTAAGCCATTTTAAGCGATGATGTAAAACTGACGCCATTCTCATGAAGATTCAGATGCTGACATTGTATATGTTGCTGTTAATCTGGAGTAGTTCCGTGGCTGCTGATGGAGATATTTAAACAGGACTCTGTGTAGTAAAGATCAGGATTTGGCTCTTACATCTTTAACTTTCAGAGCATTAACAACAAGAAGATAACTTGAATAGATTTGAAAACTCACCTCATTTCCAGAGATGCTTTATAACTGGCAGCAGCTCACTGCTCACTTGCCAGAAAACTGAATGCAAAATCTACAGCTCCCCAAATACAACCCTAATATGTGCTGCTTACAGAAGAAACTTGACAACAGTGAGGCTGCCGATGTGCTGAGACCCCTGCCTGTCACATTCCCTAATATTGCCTCTTTTTTCCCCCTCTACTCCCCCGTCTGTCTGATCCCATCTGTTGCCGCTTGTTTTACACTTAGACTGCAATTATTGGAGGCCAATTGGAAGGGATTTTGTCCTTTGGTTTGTAGGGTGACATGGGGGATAGTGGGCTCCTGGTCTTGTCCAGCAACACTGCCCAGTCTGAGCCTTGAGCGTCTGTGAGCTCCAAAACTTTAACCAGCATGAAAACATCCCCATGTGACAGCGAAATGCAAAGAAATGGTCAGTTTTCTCTCTCATGTCTCAGGAAGCTCTATTCAGTCTGCTCAAATCTAGACAGAAAATTTTAAAAAAAGAAAACCCCAAATCTGGTGTGCTTTGTTTCCGTGGGTTGGTAGGAGTCAGAGCACCTCTCACAGTCGTGCATCTGCCTCTCATAGCCAGACACGTGAAGGTCTCTGTAATTAAAATGAGGTCCAAATCTCTGCAGGTGGGCTTGGGTAGATCCCATGGCCAGAACTGAAAGTACAACTGCTGTCGACTCTTTGGTCCCTTGTGCTCATAGAGGTTCCCACCCTACATCAGAGCTGACAGAGGGACAGGTGGGCACACCTTGACTTCAGAAGCCGAATTTACAGGAGGGATGGAGCTGAGATGCTGGACGCAGCATGCAGGGCAGAGACATGGGCACATACCTTTGCCTTTCCATCCAGTTCCATGGCAGGACTTGCCAGCCGAAGGCTGGGAATACACAACCAAGAGCATATTTCACAGGGAGCTTGTTTCCCATTCCACAAAGCGATTACACATTTGGTTACTGGGCCATGCTGGGTGATCACAGAGTGGAGTGTTTAATAACTTAGAAACTGTTTAAAATATTTGTTGAGGTAAATGGGGTATCAAAGGTTAAGTGCATTACACCATGTAATGGACTCCACTCTGTAAGTCACGGGTGATTAATACATTTCTACTTTTGTATAACTGGGATGCACAAATGCATAAATTTAAGGGGAAGCAGAGGAATACATGGTACAGTGGACTGGTGTATCAAAATTGAAGCAGATTAAGTGGAATGCACTGAACAGAAAGCTTACTGTGTTTTGGTTTGATGATGTTGATGTTTCACATAACTAGAAGTCATAATGGCTTGTAAATGTTTGGTGGGTTAATGGTGATACTGATAAATATTACCAGGATCTGTTGAATTCTGTAGCCTAGTATGCTCAAGCCTCCTTTTAAAGAGCAAATGAATGTACACAATAGCAAAGTCCCCATGCCACCTTAAGAGGCTGTGAAGTTGATTGAGTACCACGGAGTGAAAAGAATGAAGAAATGCATAAATATTGCACTCCTTTTGTTAGCCTCCATTTTAATTTGTTTCATAATCCTCAACACATGCACAATTTGCCTTAACCCTCGGTGCATCGCCTTCAGCAAATTACCCTGGCATAAGAATTTCAGTCATTTCAGTTTCTCCGCCGCTGACACTTGCCAGTGCATGCTACTGAATTTGCAATGAGCACCTGGCTTGAACCACGCAGAACTGGCGAGCTGCTCTCTTTTCCCTTGAGAAGCCTGTGTTTGGTGCTTTTTTGTTTATCAAAGCCCTGCTTTTCTTTCAGACTGGCTGAAAGAACTTTTTTTCAATGAACTTTTCGCCTGTTCAGAAACACGCACGGAGGGTAAATGGAGATTAATTACCGTTGAATTTACTAAGCTTTGCATCCGAAGATAATGAATTTTGAGTGTTCCTGTGTACAGAGAATTCAGCTTGGGAACTCAGTAAATAATGTGTGTAATGTTTAGATAGTGCTCTTAAAACGTTAATGGAGCTGTTCTCTCTTATTGAATCTTACTAATTTTATCTGTTTATTATAGATTTTGGGGATTAGCGAGCTCCCATGGCGCTACTGTTTATTCGTTAAACCCTGTTGGCTCTACTTTCAAAGCAGTTTCGGTTTTGACCGCTAGATTTCTCAAAAAGAATGGTTAAGTTGTCCTTTGTGCCTTACTTAGAGAAGTTTGCAGCAACAGAGAAACTCTGGGAGGTACCACATCCCCTCTAAGTCTTGAATAGCAGAGGGCTGCGATGGCTGGCCTTTGGGATTGCCAGCGGAAATTGGGAGGGAACATTGCCCAGAGGAAGTCTGGAGCCTGAGTTCCCCTTATGGATGAGACAGATGTAGTCTTTAACCCCCTTGGATGGTGACTGTAATAGGTTTGTTGCTATAGTACGAGCATCCAGCAAGGCATCAGAGTAAGTTCTTAACTTTAAGCTCACAAGCTGTCTCATGAAAGTTACGGTCTGAATGTTGCACTGTGTGGAGAGCTACACATCTTAAAAGCACCTTACAGCACTCTTGTACAAGCCAAGATGCAGAGTAAGTCTGCAGATGTTGGGAAACCATTCCTGGTATTTTTAACAATGGCAAAAGACCAAATTGCAAAAAGGGGACACCTGTCCCTCCAAAAGCATGCACATTCCTCCTCTGAGTCCCAGATCCGCACTTTGATCCCACTGTGTGTTTAACTCCCATTTGAATATCCCACCAAGACAGTCACAGACAGGTGTTAACGACACATGGGTCTGCAGAGTCACAGGGAATTCAGACCTGCCGGGTGGAGTAACTTCACATGGACAGTGAGCACAATAACCTTTTGGGTTCCTCATCACCCATGAGCTTGCATGACCACATGGGGTCATAGCATGGGCAGGGAATCACCAGTACCCCCTCAGCAGCCCTTCCTGAGCAGCTTAGGGGGTACCTCCTTTTCTGCCTTATTAGCAAAAATAATCAAAGTTTAATGAGGCCATATGTAATTCCCTGAGCTTGTGGATGGTTAAAAAGAAAGGCAAGTCAAGGAATAATCAAGTTCTATGCCTGCTACTGTTAATCATAATTTTATAAATACCTGGGAGAGGGGTTGTAGGGGCATAACTAAGAGCAGAGTTTGGCTTTGGAATAAATCTACCGTAACGTTATGCCTCTGGAAAAGCACAGCCCTTTTGGTTCTGTAGCATTTCTTAAATGCATCCAGATTTAAAAACAATATATCACTGAACATAAAACCAAAAGGTTATTTTTCCTCCCCGGCTGTGCTTGGTATGAGCACAGTGAGACACCATGCCTGACTGGGCCCTGCCTTCATGCGCAGTCACAGTGGCAGGAGTGGGGGGGGCATTATATACTGCACACATGTAGTGTACAGAGAAAGCATCCTTGTGTGTCTTGGGCAGGAGCTGGACACTGCACCGTTAATGAGGATTGCATTGCAGTAGTATTGGGAGGTTGAAGTCCTGCACGGAGACTTGGATGCTTACTGCAAGCCACACATGTGATAAGAAGACAGTCCTTGTCCCCAAATGCTCCCTACTGAGGATTACAAGGAAATGGAAGCATTTTACCTCTGCTTTTTAAGGAGCAACGATTGCAGTGCAGATTCTGATGTATTGCCTGTGATTCCATGGCTGGCTGATGCTGCCCTTTCTCAGCATCCTCAAATGAATCCAGGCTACACCAACATCCTCATTGGAGCACACGAGGTGCACACGAGGTTGAGCTGGTTCAGCTCCTGCTGAACACTCCCGTGATGACCATCAGACAGCCCTTGAGATGGACTAGTATGACCACAATGCCAAAGATGCTTTGTCTTTCACAAAAGGCATGGTCACCTGGTTGGGGTCCCTCCCCTGCCATCGCCAGAAGACCATCAAGACCCACTTTGCTGGGAGTTGCAAATCAGCTTGTCATGTCAGAGCCTGCGATGTTCACAGCGTGCACATAGACAAAGCTCTCATGTTGTCTATCAAATGCCACTGGATACTTTCAGGAGATGGAAGCAGAAATTGTTCCAAAGTGCCTTGCACACCTCTCAGTGCTCAGGCATCACATCTCAGCTCAAGCCAACCTGCACATTGGCTTTGATTCTCCAAGTCTTGCTCAGCCTGGGCAAAGCCCATGCTGTAGGAGAGGTGCCCAGGAACATCTCAGATCTCTAAAATCTTCCTGCAGCTGAGGTTGACTAGAAGTGCCCAAGGACCTTCTCTTGGCTCCCGTGAGATCTCTCAGAGTAGCACACTGGGGAGCTATGTAAAGGCTACAATGATACCGAATCAAAATAATAGCAACAATACCAACAACAACACATGCTCATCAAAAGCTTCAAAATGCAATAGGGCAAGACATGGACTGGAAGAATCAAAGACAATGACACCATTAAGGGCATAAAACTCACCAGCTCAGCGTGTGGGCTCTGGCTTCAGGGTTTTTTTTAAAAAGTGCAGAGAAAATGCACTGGTGAGCACCCATCTTCCTGGTCATTTCATTACGCAGTTTGCTTAATGGGCAGCTGTTGGCGAAGCAATTGTCCATCCTTTTAAAACGCAGAACTCAGACAGAGCTGCTGGCTGATAGCTGTGAATCAGAGGTTATATCCACTGGGGAAGGTTATGAAGTCTTAACTGCTGTAGAAATGGGAACACTGAAAAAATGGGAATGTTGTGAGGATTATTATGAAACAAAAATGATGGTTGTCCCAAAATGCCAGCATAGTAGTTATCTATGGGGGAAAACAGCTCTCCTGCATAGTTCCCTGATATATTAGGTCATTCAGAAGGCAGTTATTGGTAGGGACAGTGTGCATTTAATGTTTGGGACTATATGGAAAGCAATAAAGCACTTGCATAAGGCATATTTCACATACAAAACATCTCATCCGTGACCAGTGCATACCAGCACAGCTCTAATCAACTCAAGCACACACTTCAGTAGTGATCAGCAATTTCTTAGATTTTACTCTTTTCAGATGGGCATGTGGTCTTTCTTCCTGAGACACATCAGCTTTCCCTGCATTCCTCTTTTGTCTACATTGCAATATAAACCCCGCCAAATCTGTGAGACCAAAAGTCTGACTCCAGTTGAGATTCAACCAGGAAGACAAAATTCCCAGGCCCTACATGTTGTTCCAGTTCAGAAGAGACCTGAGGACAAATACAGATGGCTTTCTGATGTAATTTATAAACATTTAATAATGCCAATAAGCATTACAAAGTCCTGTTTCCCTCCAACAAGTGAGAGGGCAGGTTTTTGCTCAAGGTGCCTTCTTTTATGCAACACCCATCCACCTCTATGTTTTCCCTTGGTGCCTTGGTCCTTAGCTTGGGTTATACTCTGAGGGAGGGTTTTATCCCATCTCTAATGCCATCAAGGGTATCACAACACACAGCAGACCAGCTACAGGAGTCAATTCTTTCTCCTCTTCAAGTTCCAGGTCCCACTTGGTGGTTTTATTAAGGGAAGCCCTCGTCCCTTTTGTGCAGGAGTTCAGCTTTTTGGGGGGCGGGATTTGCAGCCTGCCAGCACCCAGCCTCTCCCCATGTTAAGAACAGCAAAACGTCCCAAAACGTAGCTGTCCCCAGGAAGCGCCGTTGACTCAGGTCACATATCACAGGCTGACCACTGCTATTAAAGGCTGATTTAATAGTAAATGCAGTATAAATAGCAGCATTAAAACCAGACTCCTCTTTCTTTTACAAAATCTTGTTCATGGGTCTCTGATGCAGCCATACCCAGAGGAAAGCAGTGGCTCTCATGACATGCCGTGGGGTCCCCTGGGCCGCAGCACTGACAAGGCACAGCCCAAAGCATCAGCCAAGCCCATCCCAGTCTCTCTGAAAACAAGCAGATATCATCGCTCTTCCGCTCTTCCGGGGCTCGGTAGCACAATCGCTTGCAAAGCTTGACTCTGCCGAAGCAACATTAAAGGTAGAAGTAATCTCCTGGGGAGACAGCACTTAAACCTCTTGGGGCTTTGAAGACAGGAGGTCAAAAACAATATATCAAGTCGGTTATCAGCCAGTCCTGTCTTCCCATCCTCCCCTCCCTCTGGCTTAGAGCTGCAGGAGCTCAGGTCCTTTGATGTAAACCTGTCAGACACTTTGGTCTCCCCTGCTCTGCCCTATTCTTACACATACATGTTTGTGTGACATTTTAATTATAGGCATGATCATATTGGTAAGAAAATCCTTCCTTAATTACACGCTCAATTAATCCTAGAAGCTTAGGAACTGAAAGATGAAGTTAGGTGAAATCATTACTTCTTCATCTAAGGCTGGATCTCTGTATGGCCAGGTTTGGAATAATAGCATGGAAGTAATTTTTCTTTAGAAAAATTGATTTCATTTAGGAGAGATTAAATTATTTTGGATAGTGGGAATTAGAGTATTATCTGGTGCTACTGAAACTCTTTTCCAGCAAGACTAATTATGCACAGAGCTGATCTTTTCAGTAAATATTCCATGATCGACCCCAAGAAATATATGCTACACATAAGGCAGTGTTCAGCCTCATTGCAGCTGCCACAAGCGCTCCCCTAATGTACTGTGGTCTTGAGAGATCAGCTGAAATGAGATGTTAAATGTGTCCTCATAGCGTCAGATACATCTGCAGGGCATCACTGCCTCAATGTTTATCCTCACTCTCTCACTGGTGATCGGGTAGCACACATATAGGTACTGATGGGACAAGAGTAGGGATGTCTGAGAAACATCCAGGCTGAAGCCAACTTGTCTGAGCTTGAAGCCAGTATCTATGTCTGTCTCTATTAGACCAGTGACTCCCAACTCATCATAAAATCATAGAATCATTTTGGTTGGAAATGACCTAAGATCATTGAGTCTGACCGTTAACCTAACAACAAGTCCACCACTAAACCATGTCCATAAGTGACACGTCTACAAGTCTTTTAAATACCTCCAGGGATGGTGACTCCACGTGGGACCCCTGTTCCAATGCTTGACAAACCTTTCAGAAAAGAAATTTTTCCTAATATCCAATATAAACCTCCCCTGGTGCAACTTGAGGCCATTTCCTCTTGTCCTATCGCTTGTTACTTAAGAGAAGAGACCAACACTCCTTTCAGGTAGTTGCAGAGAGCAAATAGTGTCATTTTCTCCAACCTAAACAACCCCAGCTCCCTCAACTGCTCCTCATAGCACTTGTGACCAAGACCCTTCACCAGCTTTGTTGCTTTTCTTTGAACACACTCCAGCACCTCCAAGTCTTTCTTGTTGTGAGGTGCCCAAGCCTGGACACAGCACTCGAGGTGCAGCCTCACCAGTATGAAGTACAGGGGCACAAGCATTTCTGTGGTCCTGCTGGCCACACTATTCCTGGTAGAAGCCAGGATACTGTTGGCCTTCTTGGCCACCTGGGCACACTGTTGGCTCATGTTCAGCCAGCTGTTGATCAACATCCCCAGGTCCTTTCCCACTGGGCAGCTTTCCAGCCACTCTTCTCCAAGCCTGTAGCATTGCCTGGGGTTGTTGTGACCCCAGTCCAGGACCTCGCACTTGGCCTTGTTGAACCTCACACAGTTCACCTCAGCCCATCGATCCAACCTGGCCTGTCCAGATCCGTCCGTAGATTCTTCCTACCCTTGAGTAGATCAACGGTCCTGCATAACTTGGTGTTACCTGCAAACTTACTGGGGGGACACTCAATCCTCTCATCTGGATCATTGATAATGATACTAAAGAGGACTGGCCCCAACAGTGAGCCCTGGGCAACATCATTTGTGACCAGCCATCAACTGAATTTTGCTCCATTCACCACAACTCCTTGGGTCCAGCCATCCAGCCAGGTTTTTACCCAACAGAGAAGCACACCCAAGCTATGAGCAGCCAGTTACTCCAGGACAATGCTGTCAGAAAGGATGCCAAAGGGCTTATTAAAGTTTAGGTAGACAACGTCCACCACCTTTCCTTCATCCATTAAGCAGGTCACCTTGTCACAGAAGGAGATCAGGTTGGTCAAGCTGGACCTGCTTTTCATAAACCAATGCTGACTGGGCCTGGTCACCTGATTGTCCTGTATGTGTAGTGCGATGACACTCAAGATGATCTGCTGCATCTGGGGCAGGAAGTGTGTATTGCATCTCCAGGATCCCTGCTGACACCTATGGTGGCATTGAAAGTAAGGCAGAAATGCAAGGGAAGCAAAATCCAACTCTAGGATGCAGGGGAAGATGTGGGAAGAGGATTAGGACTGGAATAAGGAGTTTGAGAAGTGGCAACCAGGGCTAAATAGATGAGGTCAGAAGAGGATCAGTGAGGGACAGAGGGGCAAGGAGGTGGCAGCAGACTTCTGCCCATGGGGTAGAAACCTTCTTCTGCCCAGATCCCGTGTGCCAGCTGGGTGCAAGTGGTAAAATGCACACATGTAAAGCTGCTTTGTAAAGAGGGAACACCACCAAGTTGCAAAGCTGGGAAGTACCAGAGCAAGGGACATCCCTGCAGCCCTGTCCCATCTAATTATGCAGTCCCACGCTGCTTTTCTACAGGTTTCTTCTCATCTTGGGCATAAGATGGAGAATAGTCAGATAATGAGCAGCTATTTTTTACTTTGCATTCTCCTCATTTCTCAGTGAATAACCCTAGGTCTTGTTTACCGAATACTGCCCTGAAAACAGAATTATTCATTTTCTCGTGTATTTTTTTCTGTAATACTAATGGCAACAGTATCAAAGTTAATCAAAACCTGTAATCAGAGTCTGAGTTTGTCTCCATTTAATTGATGTAGAACTGAGCCATGAAGGAATTGTTAAAGGTCTCCTCCAGTTTTGGGCCATTTCTGACTTTTCCACGTCTTTAACATTACACAGAGCTTTCTGTGTTCATTGTGCCCCTTATCACATGCTTCTGGCAGAGCCCAGACTTTCTTCCCACATGCCAGGGGTGTTTGCCCACAAACCGAAAAATGTCTGAGTTCATTCCTGAAAGGCTGGGATACGTGCATTGCCCATCACCAGCTGTCTTCATCCAAAGACTATTTCACAGAATCACAGAATCTCAGGGGTTGGAAGGGACCTCCAGAGGTCATTGGGTGCAACCCCTCTGCCAAAGCAGATTCCCTAGAACAGGTTGCACATGTCTGCATCCAGATGGATCTTGAATATCTCCAGAGAAGGAGACTCCACACCCCCCTGGGCAGCCTGTCCCAGGGCTCTGTCACCCTCACTGGGAAAAAGTTCTTCCTCATATTGGTGAGGAACTTCCTGTGCTCCAACTTGAGGTCATTGCCCCTTGTCCTGTCCCCTGAGACCACTGAGGAGAGGTTGGCCATTTCCCTCTGTCTCCCACACTTCAGATATTTATAAACATTGATCAGATCCCCTCTCAGTCTTCTCTTCTCCAGACTGAACAGCCCCAGTTCGCTCAGCCTGTCTTCATACGGGAGATGCTCCAGGCCCTTAATCCTCTTCGTAGCCCTTCTCTGGACTCTCTCCAGGAGATCCCCGTCTTTTTTGTACCGGGGAGCCCAGAACTGGATGCAGTTACATCTTCAGCAGTGCTCATCAGCCTAATTCCCCGTGCACCTTCTGTCTTCCACAAATGCCAGAGAGCCCTTTAGAAAGCAGATGCTTTCACTGATGCATCCGTAAGACAGCTCCACCCTGCATCAGGAGGAAGGGGAACATGGGGGCAGAGGTTAGGATGAAGGGAGCATAGGATCATGCAATTAAAAATTGCATCATGAAACATCCACTTACGCTGGCATTTTCTAACTTTTCACCCTGATATTCACCCAAAGCAGTTTCCACACATACAATAAATACCAACATGCATATGGCTGTTGTCACATGGCTATTTTTTACTTGACCTAGTGTTATTAATTCCCTCTAAGGATTCAAGATAACTTGACTGCAGTTAATCACTCCTCCTTGCACCTTTTCAGGGTAACCCACACTGACAGAACAGAAGGTCGTGGGAGTAGATGTGAGCAGAGCCGAACCGACTACGTGAACAGACCAAGAAGCTTTTGAAAGCACAAATAAAAATACGGCATGGTGGCAAAACCATATGGTGGGGGTGAGGATCGAACTTGCCTCCTTCTACTTGCATCTCTCTACATGCCACCTTTGCCTGGAATAAATGTCTTTGCATATCCCACAGGAAAAAAGATGCATCTGATTGATTATTGGCCTTCATTTGGTGGGGTAGTAAAGAAAGCTTTATAAAACGGAAGTGTTGCAATGCATCTTTAGAAATTTGTGTCTGCACATGCTAGTAGTTACTCTATTTTAAATCTCTCACACTCATTTACTGATGGGCTTTGCATTCTTGTTGGGTGTAGAATTTCTAACCAGTAAAACACAATATTGCTACTAAGGTAGATTGTCAGGTAAATTAAGCAGAAAAAAAAATTTGGCTTTTTTTTGTTGTTGTTTTTAACCTCCAACCATCTCTTTCCAGGTTCTAAACACATTTTATTTGCTTAGACCACAGTGGGCTTTTTCTCATTTGTCTGTGTTGAGGTTTTTTTGAAGATCAACTTAAATGGGTGTTCTGGTGCTCCATTGAATGCAAGGGGAAACGTCAGCCAAATGTTTCAAACCTCTCCCACAGGCATCACAAGATCCCTTCACCAGGCGAGCCAGTATTTCTCCCAGATACAGCAAAAAGGATAGGCAAAGGTGGCAGGACAAGCAGGTGGCTGAGATTACACTGCATAGAGTCAGAGTGTCTACTGGCATAACCCCTGCAACTCCGTGGCGATAAGCTGTAGCTGGTCGTACACGCAGCTGAGTCCCAGGCTTATTTGCAAGAATGAGTCACGTTAATATGGGAACATCACAGATGCAGAGAGAGATAGTAAAGCTGTTTGGGAGGGCATCAAAGGCTCGAAAACAACAAATGCAAAAGAAAAAAAAATATATGAAAAGTTAAAAATTTTCAATCTGGACAGAAAAAAGCTATTTTTTTTCTTTCTTGCTTTTATTTTTCCCTCCCTGTGATAAGTATGTACACCATTAAATCAGCTTCAGCCATTAATCTTCACCAGGACATATCACCCACAGTACAAACAGGAAGGTGAAATAAAGAGATGTTGCCTATTACGTATGTTGCAAAAGAATAATTGTCAGTGGAGAAATGACCAAACCCAAAGAGGATGAAAGGCAGGGCAGAGACTCGGAAACGCAAACTTGTGTTACACCACCAACCTTGAGGGAACTGTGCCAGTTTGTGTTCTGTCAGGAATGTGGCCACTCCTTTGTCTATGTGATGCTCCAGACAGTGCAGAATAAAGAGCAAAAAAATTAAGAATTCTTTGAAACTTTCACTTCTCCTAGAGATTATCTGGTAAATTTGTGCCAGAAATGATGCCTTTGTGGACAAGCCGTGGAAATTTTTAGCAAAGAATCAGGAATATTTGCATTGATATCCACAAACAAAGCTAAAATCAAACCAAACTGCAGCTCAGAACTAAGGAGAGATACACAGTGATTCACAAAATGAGAAATCTTAGAAATATTTCCAAAAGTCTAAGGAAATGGTTAAAGACTCCCAGAAGCAAAAATTAATACTGAGCATTTACATTCATTTGACAGAATTTATCTACTCTTCTGCTCCATAAAACCTAAGTGCAGTACTTAACCTGCAACCCCCAGCGATGTCTGGTGTGTGTTACTTCCCAGCCCCGGCGATGCTCAGAGACGTGCTCTGGAATGCAAAATGAAGTATACGGTGGAGTCCGTGGGCTGAAGGGAAATCATTATTACACAGTAATCAATACCATGCATCTTACGTGGCTTCTCAGCTTCTCTGCTGTACTACCATAGCTGTCAAAGGTTAGGATTGTTGGTCTGGTTTGTTGGTGGGGTTTTTTTCTGATTTGAATAAGGTCACAGTTTGTTTGTGGGTTTTTGATTTGAATCGATTTTCTTCCTTTTATGATGATGACAACACTCCTAAATTAGCCAACAGCACTGACACCTCAATATTCATCATTTTAGCAGCTGGGGACAAATGCACTGATGGTGAGGGGCAAATGTTATTCTCTTAAAACCAATGCAGCTGAAAGTGTAGTATTTTGAATTAATTTATTCCATATGTTTCGTGCTTTTTAAGTGTAGGGGTGAGACATGGAGAAGGGACCATGTTTGAGTTCTTTCCTTCTTGTGATATGTTGATGAAGAGGATAAACAGGGTCCTGACAATGCCAGACTTACAAAGCTACAGACTTTTACCATTCCCAAGTGGTCCTAGAGATGGACCGTCTGGACACAGCTTGGGATGGACAGTAATGCCAAGGTCCTTCTGCCAGAGAGTAATGGGATTCATTGACTCTCAAAGAGCCACGCAGGTGGATATTTGGCTTAAAACTTTACTGTTAAAGCTCTTCCAAATTGCCTGCCTCCAAGATGTCTTGGTCAAAACGTGTTAGCCTCAAGCTTTCTCCCAGTCCACATCAAGTTTTCACTAGCATCCCAGAGCACTTGGTGGATTTCCCAGGGCCTGGAGCTCTGCAGTTGCTCAGGGAAGCTCTCCTACAGGCTCCTGACACCCCAGCAGTTCTCCTGCAGAAAGCACTTTGTATGGCAAGGTCTTGGCCCTGGTCCTTTGGAGCTTACAAGTGCTTTAGTTTGGTATTGAGGGCGTGAAGCACACTTGTGTCCTTGCTGTTAAGTGTCTGGATCCTCCCCAGGAGGGGGGAAGAGCTTGATAGGCTTCCTGTAGTGAGGGCTTCACAAGGATCTAGCTGATGAGCCTTTTGCTGGGACTGAAGGTTACAAATGCCCTGAAGAGGGTGGGTGCGGTCCTGCTGTCTGGGTCCCAGAGGGAATATGACAGTAGGGAAGAGAAGATTTCCGGAGCAGCACTATCAAGTGCTCCATGCTGCCTCATCATCTTCAAGCAAACAGGGACTTAGGAGATTTCCACTGTGGCCTCAGAAACCTCTTAGTGCTGGCTTCCTTCCCGGCTCTGAATCAGCCTCACAGATTCATAGAAATACTGTTGAAATAACACACTCCCATGGATAACACCCTAAAAACTTCTGCTGTGTTCTCCCACTGCAGTTACTGTGAGACGAGAAATGTTAATGCCTGGAGGGCATCCTCTTAATTGCATGGCTCCTGTCCAGTGGAAGCATATGTACAAATTAGCTGCGATTGCCGGTGTGCACAGTGATAGTGCTGCTTGGGAAGATCTCTGCTGGTATTAACGCAAATACAAGAAGTAATTCCACAGAGAAGTCAGCCATAGTTTGGTATTAATCCTCAGGCACCAGGCATAAGGATTTTCTGGCTCGACTCTAATGCAAAAGAAACTATGGTAATAGTAGGGTCCTCCAGCCAGCTGATTATGAGAGATTAATTAACACTAGCACAATGTGAGGGTATTCCATATCGTATGTAAAGAGGCAGAAGAAAGTGGAAGGATATTTTTGGTGACTGAGCAAGTGTCTGTGAAGAATGGGTGAGAAGTATTGAATTATGTCTGTATTATTCTTAGTGTGATTGTTCCTAGTCCCCCGTGGATGCCTTATAAATGAATTGGAAATAAAACAGAGAGGGGGAACCCTCCACTGCAAAGGCTGTAAATAAGGTGATGTCACCGCTGTGCTTGCTGCTCTGGTGGGCAGGGGTCTCGTCTTCAAATGCGGTTGTGGCATGCTCAGAGTGAGCAACCGCCTTCAGTAGCAAACCCAAGAAGCACCTGCCCTCACCTTATCCCAGCACTGTATGAAAGCTGATTAAGTCATTAGGATTGTTCATTTCCTGTTGAAGCTCATATTCCAAGCTGGCCAGGGGGATTTTCTCTGGGGGCTTGTTTAAGGGAACAGGTCAGGCAAGCAATAACATGGATACCACAGGTGTGCTGGCCAGACCATCTTCCGGGTGAGAAAGCATCCTCTTCTCCAGACATGGTCCCACCCAAGTCATAGACTGAGGCCCTTGATATCAAAGGTTTGGTGGTGTCAGCCTTTTGCCCACCGAGACAAAGCATGGGTTGCTGAGCTTTATGCAGCTCAGCAGAGCTTGGATCATAGGCTTTGAAGGCTGGCTAGCAGCTGTGTTCACCTGTAACAAGGCAGCTACGAAGACAAAGTATGCAGTTATCAATGTGATCACCAGCAAAGTGCTCAGAAGGAAAAAACAAGGAAGCTGCCAGGCAATTGCATGAAAATACAGTCATATGAAAAGTAAGCCCTTGAAAGGTAAGATGCTCAGAGAAGGAAGGGTGGGTGTGAGCTCCTGAGGATTGCTGGATTCAGAAACACTTGTAGTTGAACCTTGCCTGACATGCCTGTTGCTTCCCTGCCCTTAGGGAAGTTACTTAAATCTCTGCTTTTATCTCCCCCAGTTTTCTAAATTGAAGTTACAATACCTGCCCACCTACTACCTTTCAAAAGAATATTCTGAAGCTCTGTTTGTAAACTGCTCAGGAAATAGCACACACCAAACTCTCAGTATATAGCAAAATTTATAAAAAAATAGGGCTAGAAGGCCCTCAGGCTTGGAGACAAAATAGGCACTTCTGCAGTGTTCACCATAGGAGTTCATCCAAACTGCTCTCAATATTTCAAGCATGGGAGATTTGACCCCAGGTAACCAACTCTTTGAATAACCAGACTTATGGTTAAAGAGGGTTTCTGAATTCCCCCTTTATTTCTCATTGCAGAGTAAGACAGATTGTCCTTCTCTTGCAATTAATCCCTGCCCTACCACCTTTTTATGACAAACTGCTTCACAACCCCTCAGGCTTCTCATTTCTGGACAACAGAAGCCTACCTCATTTAACCTTTCTTCACTGGCCACGTAATCATTACTATTGCTTTCTTCCAGAAGTTGTCCAGTAATTTCTCAGAGGGTGGTATGCAAATGTGGACACAGTCTCCAAGTCACAGACGTGTCTGCTACATCTTGAACAAATCCATCACATGAGCTCTACCTTTTTTCTTGTATAGAGCACCATGCTGCTGATTTGTGTTCAGTTTGGGATTCGAGACACTGCAATATAAATTACATTCTATATGGCACAGAGATTTAACCTATTGATAAGTTGTTGTCTTTTATTGTTGGGGAACCTTTCACAACTTTTCTAATTTCCCAACCTCCAACATTTTTCTCTCCACACACATTCACATGCCAGGTTTTATTGGCAGTGTGTTGTAAAATTGAACAGAAAATGCTGCTATTGCTACAAGTTTACTTTAACCATCCTATAAAAATTAATATAAAATAAAAGCCCTGCCATAAACTGCTTTAAAACCCCATGAGCAGAATATTCACCTCTGTTACATTTTATAGGGTTTTAGAACAACTCCAACAAACCCCTATGAGTTTAGGGCTAAATCTTCATCTTGGGTATCTTGCTGTGTCTGCTTTGACTTCATCATAGCCATTCACAGCAAGCAAGGAACCAACCTTTAATCTCTACTGCATGCCATAGGTACTGTGCTGCCTAGGGCCGACCCAGGCACTCTACACTTTGGACCACACCTTCTCACACCTCGTGAGCCTCATGTGTGCAAGGAGGGAGCAGCACAAGCGATGGGAGGAGAAGGCCTCTTTGCATCTGCCAAGTGTGACCTGGATTTCTCTCTTCCAGGACAAGTAGTAAAAAGCTGGCACAAAAGCAGAGCTAAAACTCTCACTTTTTCAAGAGTGAAATAACAGAGGTATCTTCCCAGTCCTCAGCACTGTGAGTAGTTACATGAGGTGCTGATATTAGTACTGACTGCAAGATGCTAGTCTAGCTGGTGGCCAAAGAGCAACTCTAAATCCCACTCCAGGGCTGGTTGCAAATCTTGACATTGTGCTTCCAGAGGCCTGATTACCTCCAATGACAGCAGAAACCAACGTACAGTCTTTGGTCCAAGCCCAAACTTCTACTTGGCTCGTGGTAAGGCACTGCGTGCTGGGATGTATAGTTCTTGCTGGATAATTAAGGGAAAAGATGGACACAATTTGGTAAATCACCCATAAATTAAGCCCAACGCAATGGCTCTTGGCAGATTGCTAGCATAACACTTAATTGAGGAGAATTTGGCCCTCACCATTGTTCCATGTGAATCTACTGACTACCTTGCATATTGATTATCTACTAATCGGGAAATGTACTTTAGCAAGTTTATTCCTGTATGAACTTCTCAGGCATGCAGATGCCTTAATATAGGCTACGTTGCTACCAATTGTATTTTTAATTGCCGTGTTTAGAGAGTCTCATTGATCTAATCAGAGCTAAATAAGCCCCATGGTACTTCCCATAGTAAAGTTTACTGAGGATGTGTTTCTTTAATTTGCTGTAATGAAACCTTCTGCTGCGCTGTCACCGGTCAAACGCAATGCCAGCGAGCAGAGGGGGGACGCTCCATGCTTTCATAAACTCGTTGTTATTTCTGTAGTTCAGAACTCCCATCACCCAGGCAGTAGGAAAGCAGCTGGGTGACATTATCAGTAATTGCTTAATATTGTCATTGCATTTGCTTACAAGGAAAAAAAAGCCACAGACTATCAATCAGCCGACAGAATATTCATAGTCTGTGATAATAGTAAGTGCCTTTTGAATGTCATGGCAACAGTCACACAAGCAACATGATCTTGTACTTGATTACTTCCTGCTGCATTCCTGATAGTGTCCATATTGCTCCATTAATTTTTTTTCTCCTTTTTTTTTCCTTTTTAAACTCTCATTTGTGTTTGGCAAGGGTGTGAAGCAGGCAGCCCCTCTTCCCTGTGAGCAGAACCGCTTGGTGTATCTGTAGCTCTTCTGTAGCCTAGGTGTGTCCTGTATTTGACCCACCATTCTAGAGTGTGTTTAGGAATTATATCTGGATTATTACAGCAATTAATCTCTGAAATCAGATTTTAGATTTACTTTTTCGAAAAGATTTAGAATAATCTCATTAAATAATTTGTTGGAAGGGCTTTTCAAACAAGGGGAAATAGATTGATTCATCAAAGACACATCTGGACTTGATTCATTCTCTTTGTCCTAGTGGCCCATGTTTTTCAACTGCTTTGTCTCATTCATATTTGTGGGTTCATGTCTTGAAGGAAAGAAAATATGAGCATTTGGTTTTCTGCATTAGAAACCCATCCTGTATGGACTCTATCAAGTCCATAACTTCGGAAGAGGCAGCACCAAATTTTTTTAGAAAGAGCTGCTTGGATGGCTGCAGTCAGCTGTTAAGTTGCTTGTAATTTGCTCTAGATATTAGTAACCATTCTTCTTAAACAACAGAAGAAACCTTAAACCAAAAAACAAAACAAGAGGATAAAGCTGGGATCCTTATCTACAGCCCAGATTTTCTCAGCATCAACTGTTGCCCCTTGGAGGTCATTGCAACTTTTACTACAGCTTGAAGAGCTGCGTCCTGTGTGAAATCTCATCATGCTAGTGCTAATAGGTTGTAATCGAGTTATCTCTTAACCTTCCCAAGGATAAACTACTTTAGATAAATTGGTTTAACAAAAGTGAAAAGTTCTGCTGTGGTGCAGGTGTCTGAGCTGGTGTTAGGTAGCTTCTGGACAGTTTGGCTTCTGTTGCGTTTCACCTAAGGACCATTTCTTGTCCAGCAGAGACCTGAGCTGAAGGGTCACTCTGACAAGGAGGTGCAAAGGGGTGAAAGGACCACCAGGAATGGACTTAGAGGCATTTCTTTATAGCACTTGAACTAATAGACCAGCTCAGCCATCACCCAGTGCAAATAAACTGCCAATGCAAATTTTCTAGCTCAGCCTATCTTCTAAATGTATCAAATGTAATTTAGATACTGTGATTTTTTTTTTTAATGCCTTGGCTATTTTCCCCTTTGGTTTTTTGTTTTTAAAGAAGAAAAAGGAAAGGCTATGTTTGACCAGGAATATAAAGGGAATAATAAGTCTCGTCTACTCTGAAGGAAGACAATTGCAGCTTAGCTTTTTTTTTTTAATTCTCAGCTCTATGAGATCCTAAGTATATAATTTCTTATTTAGTCTTCACGTGCTTGACTTTTTCAATGATCATAGCAGGAATCATGGCAATATAGTCTGCATTTAGTCCATCCCTGGAGACATGGCCTCCTCTGGGGCAAGTGACCACTTGCATGATGATGTCCAAGGACTCTGCTGCTCCTCTGCCAATGGATTATTTGGTTGTATTATTTATAAAGTGCTTTGATAGGCTCTTTTACTGGGAGCTAAGTAATGGCAAGGCCTTTGTGGGCTGGATGCTTGTCAGACGCTACTACATTAAATCTACAAGTGAAAATCAAACTGCCTGGCATCAAAGAGGTTTGGCTGCTGTAAATTAACCTGTATTTTAGAAGTTCTGGAGCAGATGTCGTACTTTGCCCTGGAGATCTCATTACTGCTCAAATATATGCGCAGATTTTGCCACATTAACGAAGCAGCAGGGCACCCCTTCCCACAAAGCAGGATTAGCTGCTGGTGTCTGTAGTTATTTTTGTCAAAAATCTTTTGAAAGCCTGTGCAAGGAGAGGAGGAGGGAAAGTTCAGCAAAAGACAGTATCTATCTTTATTAATTACAGGATGATTAATTATTTAATCTGCCTAGATATCTGTATGCACAACTTGGCCTATTCTCATTTATCAGGCTTTCAGCGTCATTAATCAAGGGAAGCTTTAACTGTGAAGGGAGACAGGTTGATTTAAGGTGCTGCATGGTGGTGACCCCTCCGGCACGTGTGCTGCCCAGCCCCGGTGCTGGGGCCATCGATCACATCAAGGGCTGGCTGTGAGTCCTGGTGATGTGTTCCCAGAGTCTGGGCCACTCTCAATTTGCTTTGGGCTTCTCCAGCATTGCTTCTCCAAACGTTGCCGTGAAGTCTGAAACCCACCATGGGCTCAAGTGAGAGCATGAGCTAGATAGCAAAGGAGAATCTCGAAACAGCATTGATTCAGGGCAGCTGAAGAGAGGTTGCCCCATTTTAGCCAAGATCTCAACTGTCCCTCTTCTGGGACCATCTTCTGGCATGGTGCAAACTTCTCAAGAGCACTGGGTAATACCTTAGCTCAGCCCTTGTCCATTGCTGCTTGTTACCTAGGGAAGTACATGCTAGCTTCCAGCATGCACACAGTCACTCAGGAGATGCTCAGTAATTCATCATGCTGCTGCGAGGCTGATCATACCTGCTCCTGGAGTACGTACACATCCAAGCACATGTCATTTCCCTACTTTCTGTCAACCCAGGTCTGGGGTTCAGGAGAGGAAAGAATAAGCCTGCAAGGACAATGAAGCATTCTGCTTTGCTGGGGCGCTCTTCCCCAGGTGAATGAGGATGCAAGGAAGAGGTGGGTGGATGTTATTACCAAGCTGAGTTCAGGCTGGTTTTCTCTTTTCTTTGTCCCTACCTTCTGCTTAGGAAGTTTCTGCAGTTGACAGCTCCCATAATTTTAGAATAATTTTAGAATGAACCTTAAGTTATTGCAATCGTTTTTAGATCCTTAGCTCCCAGAGTTATGTTATACTGGAAGTCGGCTGCCAGATTTCATTTTAAAGTACAATTTATCTTTGTGATTGCTAGGAGAAGCTTAACAGTAAACCCCAAAGGATTATTATGGGCTTAAAAGTCAGATTGCATATACAAACTTTAATTTCTATTTTTCATGTACTACCTTTTCCTGATCTGCGGTGAGTATCAGTGCAGAAATATTTGTAAACGTTTGAGCCAAGGTATCTGAAGCACTTACACATGCTTCTTTCCATGGAAGAAACTTCCCATTGCTGAGGTTATATTCTCATGCTGCATTATTGGTTTGCTTGCCACTGTGTGGTCACACCTGGCATTGGCTTTTCCAGCTTCTGGTAATCATTCTTACTCAGACATTTCACAAGCTAGTTAGGAAAAAAAGAAAAATTAAAAAAAAAGAAACAATGCAGTTTGTGCTCCACTGAAGGTAAATGTGTACCTTGCATTTATAATCAAATCTTTGTTCAAAAACTGTAATTGAATAGCAAGGAAGTATTCCTGATATTTTAAAATAAGGAAATTGGTGGCTGATTTGCGCTGCAATCCTTGTTCCAACCCTGGGTCACAGAACATGGATGTACCCATGGTCTCCAATACACTGTCTCTGCCGTCTCGCACACAGATATCTGTCCCTGGAGAAGAGACGGGACCCTCAGACTCGCTAGCCTTAGCACTATCCTGCACGTTAGACAGACCTATAATGCCAATCTCCAGGCATGTCTCTGACAGCAGAAGGATGTGTGTCCTGTCTGTCAGGAGGAGCAAGGGTGATCTTCCCTTCCATAGAGGGTTAAAGATCACCTTTCATTAGTGAACTGACAGTGAATTAAGTGTTCTAATGATCAGGGAAGGTTGGATCATGTCAGTCAAGGACACTGTAGACCACAGGACTCCATGACAGACTCCTAGGGCTTTACTGCATTTTATTTTAGACTTTTCTAGGGAGAATCTGCCTCTTTCTCCTACACATATCTTGGTTTTGGGGAATTCCAAGGCATTAGTCATTGTTGCAGTGTTACTGGAAGTTACCACAGTATGGCATCGCTACTGAAAATGCACAGAGCTCTTAAAGTGCCATGCAGGTAATGGGATGGACAGATAAGAGTTGGTCTCCAGCAGGTACCTGGATATAGGCTCTCACCCCCTACCCATTTCCCCCCCGTACCTCACAGTAAGTGACCACAGACTATTTCTGCAGATTAATTGCTATCCTGCTAATTCAAATCCTCACCTAGCCCACAGTGATTCATGTGGGACCATAAAGAACACAAAGTCAGGATTTATCTTATAATGAGACACCGAGCTCGGAGCCAAGTAATAGGAGTTCTGTTCCCATTTCTGCTGCCATTTTTGGCAAACTACCTAATCTGCCAGTTTCACATTCCTGTCAAGGGATGATAACACTTTTTCTCCCAGTCTCCATTTTATGTAGGTAAAGTTTCATCTTCACTCTGCAGAGTCCACCTCTGATGTACATGATTAGTGCCTCACTAATAAGACCTAATTTGAGCTGGGAACTGCCAACCAATGGACAAGCATGTCTGTGGAGCATTTTTTGACCCCTGTTTCCTTTGTGTGTCTCAGTGGTGGACTCGTGAGCCATAGGACTCACCATCAGAGCCCGTTCCCATCATAAAGCTCTAATTGCAAATTAACCTTTCTTTGATTCCTTGTAAAAACATTATTCTCCCTGTAATTGAAAAAGAAGGGAGTGCAGTAACAAAGCACCTGTTTATTGCTCAGCTTCCTCTGAAATGTTAAATGTTACATTATCAACTGCTGCCTAACTTGTGGACTAATTAAAAATAGTTCTTTGAATATGATGATTCTCAGGGACTCTGTAAGTAATAACTGGTCTGCCAAGATACTTTGACATCTAGGAAATGTTACTTTTGCATGGAGCTAGTACAGTATGCTTTGGATTTTTAGCATGAATACATGTTCATAATAACAAGAAAGAATATTTAACAGTGCTTGTAGCTAAATTATCTTTTGCTACTAATCATTTATTTACACAGACAACAATTTGCTTGTCCTAAAAGCATTTAAATACTGAGAAATGATTTTGCAATTTCTTTGCATGCAAAAATTTCATTGAAATACATTCAGATTTTTAGGTACCATAAGCTTGCAGGACATTAATAATCTGATTCAAAGCCTTGTGTAAGAGTGGGAAGCTCCCTACTGATATCAACTAGTTTTTTTCATTCAGCTGTAATTGAAGAGCAGAGATTTTTTTTATTTCTGTTGAAGTTCTTTCATAGCTTGTCAGTTGTTAGGGAAAGATCTAAAAAAGGCTTTTTGTTAGTGGGGAATGATACTCAGTATCTTCCTGCCCCTTTTTGCAGACTTCTGTCAATATGTTTGATGATTAAAAACATCTGTGGGAGCAAATCCTGAGCCTAGTGCAGAAGAAAGAAATATTACAGCCCTAAGTTCTCACCGTAATAAACAACTCTTTTGCCGAGTCTATAACGGACAAGATCAATAAAACAATTGATGGTAACCATGGGAGAAGAAGAATAACAGCCTTGTTTAGCATTTACAGACTGCTGCTCCTGAAAGACATTCTAAAAGCTTTAATTAAGCATCACAACAACCCTATGATGTACAGTACAGAAAGAGTTATTATCTGTATTTTACAGGTGGAGATCGGCACACAAAGATGCCCCATCCAAGGTCACACAGCGAGTCTTTGGGAAAGCATGTTACTTCACTCCCAGTTGTATACCCCAACCTTTGGAAGATAGACTCTCCCCTGGGTGTAATGTCATTTACTGGCCAACACGGAGAGATCCCTGTAGGTAGAAGTCCAGGTGAACCCACCAAGAGCTCAGTGCACAAAGCGTTTGTAGGACAATAGTAAGCTACAGCCAACATCTCATTAAAGGAGTGAACAGGTTTGGGAGGTATAGGAATATCACACTAATGCCAGATCTCTGCAAAAAGAGAGGGAGTCATATCTGGATGACTCACAATGGCTTTAGGGGGAATATTCATGAGTTTTCAGAGTGGTATTTCAGTGCTTTAAAGGGTTATCAGCCACCAACTGAAGAGTGGCAACGTCACTGATAAATCAGTGTCAGAAAGCTCTGGAAAAAGCTATCCAAATGAAAGAAGCTCTACTATAAGACAAAAGAGACTCCTCCCATTTGCAAAGCTCGCAGCTCGAAATCACCATCTGACAGTTTATACCAAGAGCCATTATATTTTCACTGTATAGTCCCAGAATAAATGGTCTTGTGATTACGACTGAGATCCAAGAAAGGATTTAGGTGTGTGAGGGGAAGGTGATGCTGCTTTCAGTTCTGCAGCTCTCTGTGTTTTCTAAGAGGACATTGGGGAAAATCAGAATGGAAACTACAAGCAGGCTGAGCAGCAAACTGCCTGAAGTCAACATTTTCAGAGTTATGTTCAGACACCACAAATCCCACCTATGTATGTATTTTTTAGTGCTTACCTTCAGGTTATCAAAACACCTGGCTTGTAAGAGCCATTAAGGATGCTGGGTGGTCCCCAATGTGAGATCACCTGCATCTGGCCAAGAGAACATGAAGACACAGTCTAAATTTTGGTACTGAGTTATGCAGACACCTTTCTTCTCTCATTCCAAAATTGCCTGGACCCAGCATGCATGCTTTCTCTTCCATGATATTCTGCCTCTCATAACAGTATATGCACCTTCAGACTGCACCCAAACCGCTCCATACTGTCACCACCTTGGCTCTCAGCTTTATAGTTCCCCATCCTTGGCCAAACCATGGAGTGTCTCACATGGCAGATGTGTCCAAGCAGTTGAAATCCCATCCTTGCTGTTGAATCAATCAGCATTTCTTTTATACCAACCCTTTTTTTTTTTCTGCTAGGAGGCATGGCAGCCTGTATTGAGAGAGCTAGGAGAGAAGCTGACAGGGGATTTCTATTTCCCATGTATTTTTTATGCAAGCAGTGTTTGGAGTAGATTGCATTTACAAGTATCATAATTGTCTGGAGTGCTTTTACCAAAGTGTGCCTAGTAAAAATGGCCTTTTGCTTTCCCCTCTGCAGCATTTTCAAATATCTCAGTGCAGAGTGCTTCTTTTATCTTCTGGAAAACCAACCAAGGGATGGAATTTTAAGCAGGGAATTTTTTTTTTCCTGTTTGATTTTCTGTTGCTGTTGTTGTTGTTGTTTGGTTGTGGTTTTTTTTTAAATTTATTAGCTAGTCTGTTGGGTTGGAGAAATGTTTTGACAGAGCGGAAAGAGATGATAATAGATAATGGAGTAATGCATTTGTTGTGGCTGCTTTACCACTGAAATTTGTATACATTGGAGACCACTAATAAAAATGGAGCCATTTACACATAATTTAGTTGATTGGGTTAGTTGTAACTCTTTCACAGCTGCCTCTGAAGTGCATAGTTGCTTAAGGTTATCATTTTGAGAAGGTTTTTAATTTAGATGGATGCCAGAGATGTAGGCTACTCTTATTAGGAGACATTCTGTGCTGTCCTTGTACTGTGCTTTATATAATTAGAGCATACTTAAACAGTACAGCTATTTAATAACCCCTCTGTGTGTTCCACGTAATGATTATAATTACGCCAGTGACTGAACGCAGAACCGGAGCATCCAACGTGACGCAGAACAGCGTGAATTTTAATCAATTCCTCACGCCAGGAGATTCCAGGTGTGGGTCACCAGGCTGCCTGTGCAACCCACACAATGCTCAAGCACACGTGAAAACCCTCATGAGGCCCTTCCAGGGACTGCTGCATCATCTCCCAATCCACCAGCCACTTCGATCCTGGGAATATTCATCCTGACTGCAAAAATCCTTGGATCATCAGATACTTGGACAGTAGGAGCTGTGAGCAAAGTTATCTGCTGCCTGAGTTGGCAGTGGCTAAAATCCAATGCTTGCTCCCCAAAATGAATGTTCAGTTTAATTTTTTCTCCCTCTTATGAACCATTGACAAATCACCAACACACTGTGCATCCTTCTTGGGAGAGAGAGCTCTGTGAAGGATTACAGGTAAGAGTAACAGCCTGGAGTGCAAGGGTCTCCACATGCCCACAGGCATTAAAAACTAGCCTGCAATCCCTCAAATTCATTGTGCGCTTCTCCCTGAGCTACATTTCAGCAGCTGCCTCAGTGGCATTTGAGCCAAAGACAGGCAAGACAGAAGCATGTTTAACAAAAAGATTCTTTCTTAGGAACACTGGTTTCCTGTTAGGAAAATCGGGAAAATCAAGCTAACAACCTTTAAAATGAATGTTCTGCAAGTTTGTGTGAAAATTGTACTTCTTCCAAGCCCACAGATCTCTGCGTGTTTGTAACACAAGGTACCTAAATATTTTCCAGGCAGGAATCATAGCTTAATGGCAAAACAGCACAGCAAGCCCCGCTTCCTTCCCTCTCTGAGTTTTATGCTTCCTGGTGCCAGCTTGGCCAGTTGAAAAGTCACCATCAAGAGGTGTCTGAAGTGCTCAGTGCCATTGTCTTGAAGTTATTACTAAGGCTAAGCCTTTATGTTGAAAAAACTAAGCAGATGGACCTTTCTTCTCAGCTTTGCCTCTTGCCAAGAGGAAGCAACTTCTCATCACTGAGGTCCTCTACTCAGGCTTAGTGCACTAAGGAGGCCACTGACCAAACCCGAGTGCCGTCCATCACTTCTGACACTGTTCCTGGTGCCAGACCTCTCAGAGAGATCTCTGTTCACCTTCTGCCAGGTGGACGTTGGCCATGGCCAGGTCACCATAGCCTGCTCTTCCCTGCAGTCATGCGTTACTTATGCCAAATTATTCAGCAAACAGTTCATGCTAACAAACTTCAGTTGGCCAGGGCTTTTTCATAAGCCTCACCCTCATCACAGATCCCACTGCAGCTAGAGGAGACGCAGGTATTTTACAGCAGTGGGGGACCTACCCTAAAAATGCCAACGTCCGTGGTTTTCTTTTTATTTTCTCCCTTTGAAAAGGAGAGTAGCAAAAAAAGCAAGTAACACGCAGAATTATTCATGCTAAACATCTTCAAAGCTCTTAGATGTTCAGCACATTCGCAAACAGTTGTTAGCTCTTGGAATACTTTTGCACAAAGAGTAAATCTGATGACAAATCCTTCCGTTTACCCTCCTGCAATCCAGCCTGCTCTGTGGGTTGCTGCCTCCGTCATCAAAATCCTCTCAGCCAAAATGTCTTTGGTGCTCTTTATTGACAGCCCTTTACTTGTTACAGCTTGGGTTGTCTAATTTCATTAACTTGCTGTTAGGAAGGAGAACACTGGCACGGTAATTTTAATTTCTTTGGAAGAATGAAACAGAGGTCTAGATTGATTTCTAGTACAGGTGGTTGACCTGGAAGAAAAGCATAACCTGCAGGGAGATGTACTGAGCTAAATGTATTTTGGTGTGCTACACTGACAAAAATTAGACCTTCTCCTGCCTCATATGAATGTAGAGCTGTTTGAAATCAGCCTCCTCCCCAGCTAACGGAGAGACACAGCCCAGCGCTGTGGTTTCTCTCCTTCTGTGGCTACAGTTGTCCCCTGGCATGGGGACAGTGGGTTAAATTTGTGTGCTCAGCACACAAAGAGCATCTGAAAGGTGGATTCGATCATGGCTGCTACTACCTGAAATACCTGAGAAGTGCAGCCTGCCCTATGCTCCTTGCACACTCCATGGAGACAGTCAGGCATAGCAGCGAAGAGAGGAGTTAAACTGGTTATCAAAAGTGCTTCTTTATTCAGTATGTTTCTGCTCAACCTACAGCTGAGATCCGGTGTGAAACTCTGATGTAGGTCCTTAGCATCTTTCAAACCTACACTACCATCAGTGCCTATCCACTGTGAGTACTTTGAGAGTCAGACCTCACTCCACACCCCGCTCAGCGAAGATGGCCTTTACTCTAGGAATGACAGTAATGTTGAGGGAATAATAGAAGGACAATTTGCTAAAATGCATTATCCTGACAAACAGAAAATGTGTTTCATAGGTTAGTGTGTTGCCTGTAAGCAGATCTGACAGCCTAATTTTCTAACATGGTACATGGGAAACTTGAAATGAGCTTTTCAGTGAAGTGCGGGACACAGAGTGTGTCTCCACGGTGTGTTTAATGAAGGCTTTCAGCCATCTCTCTCCTCTCACTGCTCTTCAGCTTCCTTATTCTGTCCTGTTTCTTCCACAAGATGCATTTCAGATACAACTGCCAAAGAGAGTGTCGCTGTCTATGTCTGTTGGCTTGATAAAGGCACACTGTGGGCAGGAATTCCCTTAGATGCTTCTTTTACACACACACAAAAATAACCCACCTTCAGGACCTGAATTCAGGGTTTCAGTGTTGCACTTAAGACTTTCTAGCTGGGAAAAATGATGCAAAAATGGTTCAGTACTCATACATGTAGGACATTATATTGGAGTTATCTCAGCATTTAAAAAACCCCATCTAATTTGCACATCCAGGGACTACAAAGTCAGTATTGAATCCTTCCTGTCATGTAAGGAATAAATGGGAGACCTCTTCTTAGCCCTGGGAGAGGGAAAAGCCTGAGGATCACATAGTCTATGTGATCATAGAGGTACATATGAGGTACATATGACATAATCTATTATGTCTCAAGGTAGAGGTAGACACCCACTGCTCTACATTTTTTCAGGACAGCAAAGTATCACACAGCTCCTAGAGAAACAAACCTCAGAGGCCTGGGCATGTTTAACAAAGCACTTAACTTACAGTGATTTATAATAGTTGACATTGCAGCACTTAAAATTTTACCTACTATGATTGTGACATGAACTGCACATCCCAGCTGAGGATCCCAGTGAGTAAACCATGGCAGCAGATGCTCGTGCAGCACAATGTAGCTGCTGTGATCCAGGACATTCAAGAGAAGAAAAAAAGGAAACCCAAGCAGAAGTCCCCAGACTAAGCAGACCAGGGCAGGCATTGGCACAAAGGTTTTCAAAAGTGCTTGAGAGATGTCAAAGAAAGTCTTCTGCATAAGCCATATGCTCAGAAAGTAATCCTGAACGTGGGTGTCGTTTTTTTTCCCACCTAAACCATGTGTGTGCAAACATTTGCCAGTCAAATTGTTGCTGATGCATTTAAGTTTCAAGCCTAAGGCACTCATGGGCTGCAGGTATGGGCCTTATTTTCTGTGTGTGTGAGCGGGTGCCTGTGGCAAAATCAAAAAGGCCACAACTCACTCCCTTCATCCTTTGGCATGGTCTTGGTGACCTCCATGTGATAACACCCAGGCCAACAGGCATACCACCACTGCATGTGAAGCCACTTGAAGCTGTCACAGTCATGAGGGCAGATGTTTCACCCTGCTGCTCTCTTGGCTGCTTTCTCCCCCCCACACACACACCTCCATGGAGGCACAGGTCTTTAAGGCTGAAAGGTCTGCATGAAAATCAAGCCGAGCAGGCAGCAGGCATTGCTGTGGCTTGGGTTAACGGGGAAAGAGTGTATTTCCCCCGTGTGTTACTTGCTTGCTAAGGTCAGTGAAGACTAATCTGAGTCCCTGTGTAGCTGAGGAACAAGCATCCCCATCCTGAGATCATGCTCTTTTCTCTAGGAGAAGCTGCCATGGTCTCTGTTAATAATAAAAGTTAAAAAAATTAAGCCTGAAGTGCTGTCAACTCCATGATCCAGCCACGGGAGATCCATTTCCACAGCCAGCATCCCTCCCAGTAAGAAATGAGTGCCACATTCCCAGTCTGATGCTCTCTGCTGGCCGTTGGAGCTGTCCTGTCAGCCCCCAGCCACCCTGCACTTTCCCTTCCTGCGGACAGCAGTGGGTTGTGGTGGTTCCAGCTCCTGATGCAGACACCGTGTTCCTCAATTCACTGTACCTGCTGTGTAGCTTAGGAGGTTGTTACTCTAAAGTGCTAGAGGAGTGAAAAGCGTTGCCTCTTTATACTGGAGGCCTGGGAAAATGATAGCTGAGTGCCTGGGTTTTTTAAAGCTGGCAGCTCTACCTCACTGCCCAGAGTAATTTAACTTCACAGACCATGAGGGGAGAATTCTAAAGTGGTTTTGACTGGGAGTTAATCCATTAATTCCTCTAAAGGAACCAAATGTGTCAATCTTTGGCTGCAGCTTTTGGCTTTTAATAAATTATCCAGGGACGTAATTTGGGTGTTACTGCAAATGTGAGACAACAAAACGAGGAAAACAACCAAACAGCTTATTGCAGAAAATACAGGATTTAATCACTATGGTCAGATTCTGCAGAGTTTCTGGAGCACCCAGCAGGTGGTCAGCAAGGGAGCTGGTCTGGGGAAGGCTGGGAACCTGTGCTATTCAATATATTAATTGATGGCCTGGATGAGGTAATAGAGTGTGCAGTCAGCAAGTTTGCTGAGACACAACACGGAGAGGGGTGGCTGACACCCCATGGGGCTGTACTGCTGTTCAGCCAGACTTAGACAGGCTGGAGAGCTGGGCAGGGAGAAGTGTAATGAGATTTAACAAAGGCATGTGGAGGGTCTGGCATCTGAGGAAGAACAACCCCAGGTAACAGTACAGGTTGTGGACTGGCCTGTGGGAGAGCAGCGTAGGTGAAAGGGACCTGGGGGTCCTGGTGATGACCATGAGCCAGCAATGTGCCCCCCTGGCTAAGAAGGCCAGTGGCATCCTGGGGTGTGTTAGAAGGGGGTGGTTAGCAGGTCAAGAGAGGTCATTCTCCCCCTCTACTCTGCCCTGCTGAGACCACACCTGGAATATTGTGTCCAGTTCTGGGCCCCTCAGTTCAAGAAGGACATAGAACTCCTTGGAAGAGTCCAGCACAGGGACACCAAGGTGATGAAGGGAGTGGAACACCTTCCTTATGAGGAGAGGCTGAGGGAGCTGGGCTTCTTTAGCTTGGAGGAGAGGAGGCTGAGGGGTGACCTTATGAATGTTCATAAATATATAAAGGATGAGAGTCACGAGGATGGAGCCAGGGTCTTCTCAGTGATGGCCAGTGACAGGACAAGGGGCAACGGGTGCAAGCTGGAGCATAGGACGTTCCATGTGAATATAAGGAGGAACTTTTTCCCTTTGAGGTTGATGGAGCACTGGGACAGGCTGCCCAGAGAGGTTGTGGAGTCTCCTCTGGGGACATTCAAACCCACTTGGATGTGTTCCTGTGTGATTTAGTCTGGGTGATCCTGCTCTGGCAGGGGGGGTTGGACCTGATGATCTCCAGAGGTCTCTTCCCTTACGTTCTGTGATTCAGTGATTCTGTGATCACTGCTTTCCCAGCCTTGGTGACCAGTGTGGTTACACTTTGCAGCACAGAGCAGAGCCAACCTGTACAACTCAGCTGGAAATCATAATTCTCATTTGTCTGAACTTCTCGTTATCTCGATGACTGTATCAGTCAGTGCTGGAGTAGCCAGAAAGGAAGGCTACTTCAAACACATCTGACTGTGTTAAGGTACTTGAGAAGGAAAAGGAAATCCTCTAGAAACATCTTTGTTGGCTTTGCCTCCCTAGCCAGAGTGTTTGAGGCTTAAAAGGACACTAACATTTAGAAAAAAAGAAAAGAGAGAGAAAAGGACAGAAGTAGGAGGGCAGCCTGGCCCCACCATTCTGCACTTCTGTTGTCCCCACCTCCTCCAGGATCATGGCTGGCAGACTGGTACACACCACTAGAAGCACTAAGATACATCTTTGCACAGTGATGAATGAATCAAAAATCAGAGTTTAATTTTTTACATCAAGTCAGCCAAGTGAGTGCTCTGGTTTTATTTCTGAAGGTTTTTGAAGCTTTGTAGCCCAAGAGGCACTGCGATGAAACCGAGCTGGGATGTCTTTGTGTGTAGATCGCAGTTTCAGGTACATGATGGCTCTTAGATACACTGGAGAAAAGGATGTAAGGAGGAGCCTGCGTGCTTATAGCTCATCTTTCTGGGGGGGTTTGATAGATGCCTGTTGCTCTTTGAGCAGACTGTGATTCTGAACATCATCATGATTTTCACCTAACACAAACACTGCGAAGTAGTTGAGAACATCGTTCCTGCAGATGCAGCGATTAACATAAAAAATGAATCGTGCAGCTAAGGAAACCCAAAGCTAAACTTCCCTCACACAGAATTGCTGGCATGGGAACCGTTGGTGTTTAGTTAGAATTAGTTTGTTATTAGTTAGAATTAGTTAGAATTTAGTTAGGTTACACAGATCTCACGTATGACTACTGCTTTTGCCCACAGCAGCATGAAGATGTAAAGCTTTTTATTTTCTTGCTGATACCTATCCCATGGGGATGCCATTTCTTACAGGAATCCTTCCCAGTAGAGTTTAGCTCCTGCAAACACGTGTCTTGCCCTTACATTAGAGTGACAGTAAGCATCTTAGTTCTGTTTTGTGCTGTTACCCCTGCTTTTGAGTCTGATCCTGCTGACTGCTGAGCACCTTCACCTTCCACAAACATCAGAGCGTACTAAGAGGCACGGTGGGAACTCAGTACCAAGTAGGATCCGACTGCGATGCATCAGTATTAAGGTCAGACTTACAATACATTAATATTGCTCAACAGAAATATTAGCTGTCAAGAAGCTTAGAATTGTTCTTTTTATGGCTTAAGGAACAGTATTACAGCAAAAGTGATGGGAATATAAATTCAGAGGGTGTTTACAAGGTGGGAAAACAAGAGTCAACATAAATGGGCTATTATCTGTATTCAGCATTGCCTGATTCTCAGTGAAATGAACATGGAGAATTTGTGCTGTGTAGGTTTTTTCAAGGTTAGTGGAGACAAGAAGCTGTTCCCAGGGGAGGACGAAGAGCAGGCAGTGATGGAGATGGGCTGCAATACAAGACGTCAGGTTTTGCACCCCACAGCAGTGTTTCCGAAAGCAAGTGATGGAAGATGACTCTGGCACTGATGAAGCTGTTTGCCTCGTCATGCTCTTTGAAATAGTATATTCTTCCCTTAGCCCAAGCCCCCAGCAGATCTGCAGAGGTCAGTGGGGTCAGCTCCCTCTGTCAAAAGTGTTGTGGCTTACCAAAACAGAGGCTGAGACAATGCAAAGAACAGGGATGAAATTTCTTCAGATGACTCAAAAAAACCGAACAAAATGTCCAGAATAGCTCCAAATAATATAAAAACTGTAAACTCATTATGAATGTTGCTTTTAGAGCTGTAACACCAGCACAAAAAAACCTGTCAAGAAATACAGAGGTGAAACCGCGAGAGGCAAAGATGTGAAGGCAGCCACTATTTCTTAATAAATGTATTTATAGAAAAATATTTTGCTCTTAGGCACCATTAAGTCCACTGATGACATCAGACCTTAAAGTATATCACATAAAGCTCTGCTCAGGTCAAAGGAAACATACTGGGCTGGCCTTAAAATGGAATGTTTTGAAAATCCTTTGGCAGATTGGAGAATATAATGGCCTTCAATTTAAATGAAGATGGTGACTCCAAAATATTGTATCTTTCATGTAATGCAATGCCACGAAGTTGTTAAAGGATCATTTTGGCAGAGGCAGCAGTGAGCTGAAAAATTAAACACAGTGTATAAAGAAAACCTGAAGTAATGTTTGGCTTCAAGGGCCATGTCAGGTTTGCATATGGGTTGTGCCAAATTGCAGTCAGAAATCAGCTTCTACTTCAAAAAATGGTTCACTTGATTGAAAATATTTTCCAATTATTTACTACAATTCAAAACAAAAAGGCAAAACGTTTTAGTGTACTTACCAGTTCTTCTCCTTTTTTTTTTTTTTGGAAGATAAACCTACTCATTCAACCCTATCCAAAATTGCAAATAGTTTTGGCTATTTTTTAGCGGTGCTTATCCAATATGTGTTGTTATTTTACTTCCAGGACAGGGCTTTACAAAAAGGTCATTATTTCAGTGCTTCTGGAATATAAAATGTCCTGGAAAGCTTCTAGGTATTTCCACAGAAGACTCCAAAACAGTTCTGTGAGAATAGGAAAGTCTTGCTATGGCAGTTCTGGTGCTGAATTAATGTTAAAATGGAAATAGTCTTTGAAAGCAATAATGATGAAGCAAAACTCTATGACCTGATGTGCACAGGTCAGACTAAAAAATTAAAATTGTTGAATTGTAGCCTTAATAATCTATTTAAAATATCCTTAAGCATGCCAAGGATGTAGCCTTTCTCCCTCTCTCAAAAGCAATTTTACCACGTTGGGAGTTTTTTCCCCCTCTCTTCCTTGTGATGAAATACTCCACATTCCCAATTCATCATGACATTGCTATTGTCTCTGATTTAAATCCACTGGTAATCGTATTATCCTTCCCCTCTGTATTGATCTGGATGAAGCACTGGCTCCAGCAGCTCCCTTTGGTGCTTTTAGGCCTCACTGAAGGGCAATATCTTCAACCGCTGGAATAAAGTCTGGTGTAATTAAGGACCTGATGTACGAGTCAGCATGCTGGAGATGGCATTGCATGCACTTAATTGGTTACCATGCTCATTACACTGAATGCTGAGTCTTGGTACAGAATGGGGCTGTAGATGTGTGGGCTGCTACTAAAAAGCTCCTCAACTGAAGGATTAATTTGTTTTCCCCAGACTCTAAGGTTGGTAAATGCCTGATCCTGAGCAGTTCTGCAGTGTGCAAAGTACTCAGCCCCATGAGAGGGGTTTGTAAGGGGGTTGTGATGTGGACCTTGGTCATGCTGTAGGCATTTGGCTATTGCTAGGCCTTGTGTATGTGTTCATGTAGAATGAGCTTGCAAAACCCTTCCACTTTCTGATGGTGCCTGTTAGATTTAGAAAAATATTATCATTCCTGCTTCACAGAAACTCAGCACTGAAAATACGTGTTCACCTCATGCAGCTCACTTTTATCTATATATTCATCTACTGGGAAGGTCTATCTCTGAGCATCTTTGACTTTGCTTAAAGTAACAGAACAACTCGATACCAGAAATAAAAACCTGAGAGACCTCCAACCTAATGTTCCCTAACTGGTAGGTGATCCACAGCAGGTCTTTCAACTCCTCCACCTCAACAGTCTCCCCTTTTGACCCGATTGTGTGAAAAGACAAAGTTTGGCTCCAAAACCAACTTAGGCACATCAGTTAGTAAGTAATATAGGTGGTAGGGGGATGGTTGGACTGCATGACCTTGGAGGTCTTTTCCAACCTTAATGATTCTATGATTCCAATATTCAGACCTCTAGACTTAGGCATTTCTTCTAAGCTGAAAGTTGAGTGAGGACCACATCCCCTCCCTGATGCCTCCTATGCAGATCGTACAAGATTCCTGACCAGGTCTAGCCATGTGAATGAACATGGAAAATCCTTGGTATTATCAGCTCTTTTGACTTTTTGGGGATATGTTGCCCCTGTTTGGCTCTTTCACCTACCTGAAGTTCATCTGTCCCATTGCTTTGGGATAATGCGTCACATAACCACTGCAGTCAGGACAACTGCACAGTATACAGGTCACGAATCTGATCAGTATTTGTGCAATAGCATTGTTGGCTGTGCATTTTTCAAGCAAATAACCCCCTTGGTGTTTCCTTGCTTGAAGGCAGGATGGGATCTGAGGTGCTCCAGTGCCCTTCACAGAGCACACAGGGAGAGGGTATTTGGAACACTTGCAGTTTGAACTTCAGGACGCATTACATTCAGCACAAGTGCTGGTTGGAAATGCTGTGCCTCTGAGAATTAGCAACTTCTTCCTTGAGTGGAAATGTATCTTTATATATCAGGAAAAAAACCCACAACAAACCAACCCACCACATTGCCTGTAATGTAATGCAGCTTACCAACCTCTTTATTTATAATAAAAGCTTTCTGATTAGGAGCTCCATATATATATATATATCTTTCTGTGTTTGAGGAGCTGAGGTTCTGGGTATCTTCTAGCGTTCAGCAGCATGGTATCCCTGCTCCCTTTCAGACTGGACCCTTGCTCCCAGCCGGCCATTCCCTGGTTCAGGTCCTGCTGTCACAGACCTTAGTTCAGCACACAACTGCTCTTGATGCTAGCTGTCCACAGCTTTCATCGAGAGACCCATCTTTTGACCACACTGACATCCATAATTGCATTTTTGAGATTATAAACAGGAAAAGAGAGCCAAGCTCCATCTTTCTAACCTGCTTTAGGAAAACAAGCTCCTGTGGCAGCCCCCCTTCCCCATCGCAGCCCCATGCCAGGCTCTGCACTTGGCTGAGTTCAATGATCCATAGCTTTACCTATGGCACGGGGATCCACCGCGACAATCACAGGAGAAAAAGCCATGCAGAGCACCTGGTTAAACCACCCTTTGATCTAAAATCTTCTCTGCAGAGTCAGTAAACCTCTCAGAAATGGGACCGTCAAGTTCAAAGCACCTTCCTATCTCTGTGTCTCTCATCTGCTGCACACTAGCGTGCCTGGAACAACTGTTGCCTAAAAGGAAATCCTCCTGCTTTTCATGTGGTTTTGGGGGGAAAGGAGAGTGGAGGGGGGAGGGCTAATCGTCTTCCCACCAAGCTTCACTAGATGGCAGTAAGCAGAGGCAAATGAGTTAGAACCCCCATTTTAGGACTCAATAAGACCCAGCGACCACCTAGTCACTCTAGCATTACACCCCAAAACAACAGGCTCTTCCTGTGGAGAAGCAGCTACCTGAATGAGATCAGGATTTATTTACAGCTGATGTTTCTTCGGCCTCTGTGAAGGCTGCAGTTGTTAGGAGACTGAGTCTGAGATGGAAAACTGCCTTCTCCATCTCTTCTGCAGGGATTCTCACAGCTTCTCCCTCTGCAGTGTCAGTTTGTCAGGTCATTGCTCAGCTGTCTAATTTTATTATTATTTTTTAACCCAAAACCAACCCTAAACATCTACAAAGCGCAGGGTCATTTCATGCCCAGCACCTGGGAGACCCCCCAGCCCCCTCCCCACGACCTGGGGGCATGAGCCCTGTAGCAGCTTTTTCAATGCCAGCAGAGTAGTTTGCCTTTCCCACTGCACATCAGATGGTCAGCATCTGCCATTTGGTTCAGGTAGGAAGTCTTTGGCTGGGTAGTAGCTGTAACCCCTTGATTTGAAGCTAGGCATCTGGCTTGGTTCTCTCCTCTCCTTCCTTGGTGGCAGGACAGCTGGTGGCAGCGCCCTGCTCTGCGCCATGTGTGCCATCTCAGGGATGCAGTGCTGTATCAGACAGCATGCAGGAGTATCTGAGGTTAATCCCACCGCTCGCTGCGTTGGACTAGAAGGTGCTAATTGCTGCCAGGAGACTTTTCCCTGCGGGTTCCCTGTGGACATTGTCAGCACAGGCTGAGGAGAGTCGGGCAGGAGACACTGTGGGATGTGCTGTCAGAAATGACAGATCATCAGGAACAGTTTGTCAGAATAGGTTTGTTTTAATAAAACTCTCCAGTGGAGGCTTCCGAGGCCAGCCAGTGGGAAGGAGTGTGACAGGGTGTCTAGTTCCTGAGTATGACACCATCCTCAAGCCCCTGTCCCAGGCAGGTCATGCAGTGCTCGCCCAAAGACACCTCCTCTCCAGGCTCCTGTGGCAAGGGCCAGAGATCTCCCAAGTTATTGTTCTTTTCCTGCAGAAATGCAACAAACATCATATTTAAAGTCTTACCTTTCTACTCAGAAAGGAATTGTGGGGGTGGGGAGGGGTGTTGTGATTGGGTTTTGGTTTGGTTTTTTTGCTGGCCGGCTCTCATCCCAGACCCATCCAGTCCAACCCCCCTGCCAGAGCAGGATCACCCAGACTAAATCACACAGGAACACATCCAGGTGGGGTTTGAACATCTCCAGAGAAGGAGACTCCACAATCTCTCTGGGCAGTCTGTTCCAGTGCTCCATCATATATAAACGAATAGAGATTCAAAGGGTCAAGGTCTGGAATGCAGCAGTGGTCTGGTCTGTCCCCAACATTTCCAAATTAAAGGCAGAGTCCCTCCTACTATCTGTCTTGATAGATTTGTGACTTCTCCTTCATGTCCAAGTGACGATCCATCTTCAATAGAACTGGAGAGGGTGTCTGCACTAAAAAAGCCTGGCAATCTGGTGGTGAGAGCATGGGCACCCTCTTCAGTGTTCCCCAGAGAAGCCCTGAAAGTCCAACCTCCCAACTTTGCAGCCTGCGTCTCTAGTAGGTGGCAGGAAATGGGTTAGTTTAGATGGAGGGTGCTCCCTGTGAAGGTCTCTGGAGGGGTCTCCCTCCCTCTGTTGGCTTGTGGAGGAACTTAGACTGTTCTTTTAGGAGGTCTCTACGACCTGCTTAGGGCTAATCATTTCACATTTATGTGATATAATGCCTGAGTGAGACAGAATGGACCCGAAGCCCAAGGCTATATGTCTCATATCAATTTCTCTTACAAACAGAAATAGCCTTGCAAGGTCCAATTCTCCCTGGTTTCATTATAGCCCTCAGAAGTTATTTTGATTTGAAAGTCCTTTTTGAAGTGTGATTTCAAATGAAATATTTCCCGCTTGGATAGATTTACAAGTTAGGCAGCAGTATGCAGAGATTTCCTCACCTTTTGATACCCTTCCTTTCCTGTGGGACACTGGAGTGTCACACAGATGAACAACACAATGCCATTTTCAGTCACGTAAAGTCAACCTTAGTTTAATGGTTGGTAACAGGCCCCAGATGCACCTTGGCTGTCCCTGGGGGTTGGCTGTGCAAGATCCATACAGCCTCACTGACATCGAGGATGACGCCTTTCCAGGGTAAAAGCTGGGAATGGGAAATTACTCCCTTTTCTTCCTTAGGCCCACTTAGAAGGAAGATGCTATAATGAAATAAATATATTAGAGCCAGCTATCCCTTATACATAGACTTGCTGTGAAGCTGTGAGATGTTGTCCCAGGAAGCCTCAGCAATCTTTCAATCTCATTGCTGTTAAAATTACTACAACCAAGCAGCACCAGTGTTGGGCTTGTTCAAAGTAAGAGGTAAAAATGACCTTTCAGCACTGACATTGATAATATCAGACTCTCCAGTCCTGGGCATGAACAGCCATCTTCTGCTCATAAACCAGTGGGGACTCCAAGTGTGTGCCAGTTACTTTGAACATGGAGCTTTTGGAAGCACTAGCTGTGTTGTGCTGATTTTCCTGCTATGGAACATAGCAAGACCAGAGCACTGAATTGCCTGCAGCATTCGTGTTACTGATGTGGCTGGTCAGGATCCTTCAAGGTTGGCTTGAGGTAATATATCCTACGCCTCACTCAGAACACTGAATACGTTAAAATGAGGTTAGTGCAAGCAGTGGACTGTCGGATCTTCTGCAAGGCTCTGCTGCTAATTATTGCCACCCCGGTGGTCTCTGCCACAAGGACTGTTTCAACTTTGCACTGGTTTAGGAAGCAAGGAGACATGTGGCACATTTTAAGATCCCAGTTAAAAAGGAGTAGTCCATGGAAAACTCACAGAGAACTCAGAATACCACACAGAGAAGGACATCAACATTTCCCCGTCATTCTTAGGTGCCATCCTTACAAACTGCTGCTTTCTAAAAGCTTTTAGATTGCCACGAAGGAAGACTAAACACAGCCTGCTGCCTGCTAATGATATTGCAGGCTCTAATGCCCTCCAGAGAGACCAAAAATTCCCACCTTTTAAAGGACTTAGAAAACAGGAGTAGGATGATTAAAGGAGAGCTCTTACACAGCTCTGCCACAGTGGTACCTCCCCCCAGCAGGGACAACGTATGGCACACACTAAGGGGTACCTGCAAACTCCCCCACCCCACTGTGGTCAGCTTCTGAATCACTGGTGAATGCTCTAGAGGATATATTAATTGCCACTGCTTTCGCAGGATGACCTCACTCAGCAGAGTAGGAGTGCCACAGAGACCTGTGGCACTAAACCTTGGTTTTAGGTAGAGTGACTAGATTTTGAGTAAATTAAACCCTAAGTTCCTGCTCTCAAATCCCCCTCAAAAAAATCCCAAGAAAAGCTCTCTTCCAAACCCTCAAAGCAGCAAGTTTATGACAAAACCATCAGAGACTCCTCAGCCTGGATTTCCTTCTGCATCCCATGTGCCACATGCTTTAGTCCATAACTGGTTTAGGACAGCATGTTCCTACAGGATTGGCAGCCCAGATCCAAGCCTTGGATGACACATAACAAACAACATTAGATTTCCCACCCAAGTAGTGCTGGTAATGGCACCGTTTACTGAAAGCATTGTTTCAGCCTTGGTTTGGCAGTGGGATTCGCTGCAGTGTGATGGTTGAGGCTGGTATTTATCCCTGCTGTGATGCTATGAATGAATGGGAGCATGTCCCCATCCCTCAGCAGCTGGCATGGGAAAGCTGCTTGTCCTGAGCTGCAGATCAGTTCAATCTGTTTCAACACACACAACCCCTGAGCATCACTGAAGAGACAGGTCTGTCCTGGTGCTAGAGCTTTCAGCATTTACAAAGGGAGTAGCTTTGCAGTCCATGTTGTTTTAGCTGTATTTATTTCATGCTTGTAGGTGGTCATGCCAGATGTGGTTCAGTGTAAGATGATGATTTATACAGTATCCTGTACTCAATGAGTTTTAGCAGCTCGCTTAAAGTACTGTGGCATCTATAGGTCTGTATGTGGGGAGAGGATGATCATAGACTCACAGACTGGTTTGGGTTGGAAGGGACTTCAAAGCCCACCTAGTCCCAACCCCCTGCCATTGGCAGGGACACCCTCTACTAGCCCAGGTTGCCCAAAGCCCCATCCAGCCTGGTCTTGAACACAAGGTGGAAGAATTCCACCCAAGAAGAAGTAGAGAGACTGGTGATATTTCATATTCCAGTAGCACTAGAAGCTGGTAGTTCCAGCACAGGATCCTTGGAGTCTTGCTCTTAGAATTACTTTTACAGTTCCCACAGCCTCTGGCAGGAGAGGACATTTGCTGCTGAAGTGGTGCAGACCAGAGCTTGGCTGCATATGGACATGGCTGTTTTGAAAGTGTTTGCTAGAACGTGCCCTGAGTGTAATTGTGCTCTTAATCTTCTCTCCGTAGCATTTTCCTCTCTCTCTTAGTATCATTTTATTTTGCCAAAATCAATATTTCAGGTGTTGTTGCCTTTTAATTGATGTTTATTCCCAGCCTTCAGATTTTACTAATTCAATCCCTTTTTATTATTGTATGTCAGCCTTAGTTCAGGAGCGTGTATCATTTGTAGATGGAGTAGTATGACTACTAAAAGGCTCCCTGACATAATTTGCTGCCCTGTTAACAGCAGCAATAATTTGAGCAATTAGTGAGGCCTTGACATGGGCTTTAGCTTCTCCGTCACATAGGAATACCTCCTTGGTGTAGCTGCCATGCTATTTATACTCCTCCATCAAGTCCCAGACTGAAATAGTGCCCCAGGAGAGCAGCCTGTAATCACTCTCTTTGCAATGACTGGTTGAGCACTAAATAACTTCTGGGCTTGATTATATTAATGAAGCTGCATAGGGAATGCCCACCCGGAAATCCCCAGACGCTGTGCTGATAGAGCAGTCTGTGTGCTTGCAGCATCCCTTCCTCCTTCCCCTGCCCCAAGGAAATCCCCAGCAGTCCCTTTGCTAATGACCATGGGTTTGATAACAAGGGTCACTTTAGTTCTCAAGGATGGAACCCGCTGGAACCCTCAACCAAAAGAAGCTGAAGTGACCTCCCAGTTGTTCACTTTGGTCTTCTCTGATGGGTCATGGCAGCAGTGGCTTTTCCCCTGAGGTTAAACATAGCGCTGTGTCCTCTCCTATGGAGTGCAGGGTAGCAGTTTTAATGGGAGTCTCCTACACAAGTCAGTACTGGACAAACTCCTGCAGGCTGGTAAGGCATCTCTGGTTGAGCCCAGTAGCACATCGCTGTCTCAGAGGAGGTCACCAAGGGACACAGGCCATCTCATACTTTGGATAGGGAATTGAGGCAGGGATGTCTCACAGGCAGGAGAATGAAAACTCATGATGAGCTGGAATTGCCTCAGATCCTGAAGGTACCTCTGCACCCTGAGACTGTCCCTTTCTGTAGCAATGCAGGATCAGAAGAGTCATGAAGACCAAAGTCCTTGACTATCTGGTCAGGAGAGATTCAGACCACAGGCCCCTTCAGTGCACTATGACACAAAAAGAGATGCTTTATCTCTTGGAAAGAACAGCTTCATTAAACACTCTGGAAAATTTCACATGGAAAAAAATTCCTGTGCAATGTCAGAGCTTAAAGCCACCACATTAAAGCTCTATTTTTGGATCTCATTAAAATAGATACAATCTATGCATAAAATAAATTACTTGCCTTATAAATTTCAGATCAGTTAGAGATTTACCAGTAAGAGCAGTAATTAACAAACTTGTTCTGGTTTTTACTACCAAGACCCTGATTCAGCATGGCATTTTAGTTGGACTTGTGCTTGGCTGACCTTCCCTCACATGGCACAGAGCAGGTCATGAGCATCTTCCTGACACAATGAGATGCTCCCCTCTGCCTCTGCTCTACAGGCACAGGGGGCATAACTACCCACACCTCAGCCCTTACTCCACATGTCAAGACCCACACAAAAGGGTCTGAAGCCACCTTCTCACCTCGGCAGTGGCTGGGATGCAGCATACACACAAGTGTAGTATTTACAGCTCACCATCCCTGAAGGATGTCGTTGTATGTCAGATGGCTGAGATCTGTGCTTGTTAGCAGTTTGGGCCGGAGGCAAGTTTGATCTGGTTTATAGGTATCTAATATACCATGTTGATTAACTATAGATTACATGTTCAGGAGGGATCGTTATGATGGGCTAATCTCCCCTGCAACATGGCATGGACCTGCATTCTCACTCCCGCATCACCAGGGTGAGGAAAGGTCTGCTCCCCAGAATCTCTCCCGCAGGAGGGGTGCTCGGAGCCAGGCTCGGGTTGCCTCCTAGAATTACCCTTTCCTTTCATGGAAGTTCATCAGCAGGATCTCAGTATAAGCCTAAAGATAAGTGAGCTCACAGCTAAAACAGCTTAAAGTTTGTATTTCACAGAAACAGACCTCAAGACTGACGGGTCAGTAACAAACAACTGGCATCTGCAACTAGGAGCAATTTCATTCTTTGCCTGTGAGTTGCTGCACGATGTGATCAAACAGGAATAAGTATCTAAAATTAAAGGCCAAAAAAAAAAAAAAAGTTCAATTGAATTGCTGATTTCTCTGCAAGGCTCCATGAGATAAAAGAGTTGTCCCCAGGGTAAAGAGAGACCAGGGTAAAGCATGAAAGGCACGGTTGATGTCTTTTCTGCTTTGCATATAATCCCCTGAAAATTGGAATGTCCAAATGCTTGCAACGACACAAGCATGACTAATACACTGGAATCACATGAGCAATTATCTGATTCACAGGTGAAGATGGTAATAAAGTGGCTGAAAAGCCAACTACCAGTGAGAGAGCAAGAAACAGCAGGCTCGCTTGGTTATGGGTCACGCCGCAAACACCTCTTGAGATCAAGCAGTAAAAATAATTAGAGTTGAGAAGGCAAGGAGTGAGGTTCCCAGATGGTGTGGGCGATAGATAAGGAGTCGTTCTTTTTATCTGCTGCCAGACCATCCGTTCATCCAGTTTTGTGGCTGACTCAGATCTCCATCGATGTGCGGGGCTCTGCGCCGGTGTAGCTGTCAGGACAGTGTTGCTTCCAGCCTGGATTAAAGGTTAGGCAAGCTGTGTCTTGCTTTGAGGTCTGCTTATTTGCTTTTGTGTTTATACAACAGAGGAGAGAGAAAGTCTCGCCAGGGCGAAGACAGGTTGACACCCCTCTCTAGAGGACTAGCAGCTGGGCATTCAAGGGTGGATAACTTGACCGCGTCACGCATGATTCCCATACCACGCCGTGTAGCGCCAGATATAGAAGGGACAAACTTTGCCAAGCCAATGGACCTTCATGGTGCTTGTGGAAGCCCTGTCCAAAGGCTAGCTCTGTCTTTCTTTGCTCTTTTGTCAAATAACAAGCACAACAATCATCCCACTACAGCCATGATGATCCGCAAGCCAGTCTGCCTTTCTTTTCCAGATCTGCCTGTGTCCACACGCTGGTTGTAATTTCCTCAGAGAGAAGGTAAAAAAATCTCACACATATTTGATTTTGTGCAGGAGAGAGAGATTTGGCTTCAGTGTAATGCTCCATTCAATCACAATCTAAGGAGCATCCTCCATTGTTGCAGTTATCTGAATAACAGTAACATTTGCAGTTACACTGGTTGGAACAAAAATCTCTCAGGCATCTTCAGCCTGAGAGCATAAGATGATCAGCCCTGAGGTCAGGAAGAAACATTGTTCCTTGGGGCAGCTTTGCACAGCTAGGGCTGCTTCATGCAATTCCAGGGCCTTCCTTTCAAAGCATATGGTCCTTAGCCTCCAGCAGATAGAGCAGTAGGCTTTTCCAGCATGGAGACGTGCCCTCTGAAGGAACCAATTTTTGCCTGAGGTCTGTCTTCAAAGTAGACATCAATCAGCAACTGCCCATTAAGCCACCCAGACTCCTTCTGTCCATACTCTTAGCAAAGCAGATCCAGGCTATCACACATGTTCACATGAGGGTGCTTGTGGTGGAGCCTTCCCGTATGGGTCATGCTGATACCTTGCTGATGCTGTTAGCGTGTGGGCAACTCCACCATTGTATGCATGTATGACCACACTGGCGCTGCAGGAGAAGCTGTCAGTGGGCTTTAATTGAAAGGATGCCAAGCTAAACTAGCTTGCTTGAGAAGATATTTTATGGATCCATTTTATATGTACGGTGACATGCCTGGTGCTATGTTTCAGGACAGGATTGGTAACTTCAAAGTGCACTGCCTGCACAAAAAAGGTTCAGAGAGGACAGGCAGTGCCAGCCACCTTCCTGTTCCCTGGATGTCCTGAAGCCAGCAATGTTCACAGACACCTCCTCCTGAGTGCTCATAGGAGAAAATCAATCAAAATCCCTGGCAGTCTGACTACAAAAAAGACTCCTTCACAAGCCCATGTGGCTTTTGAACCCATTTGTGGTCTACAGGATTGTGTAAGATCCTCATCCTTTGCACAAAGAGACATGATGTGCCAAAGGCTGAGGTATAAACATCTCGAGGAAGGTTTTCAGTGGGGAGAAGAAAGGAAAATGGTGTTACAAAAGGCAATCCTAGTTTTCTGGGAGCTTGGTAAAGGAGTAAAATTTGGTGTAAAGTTTGCAATGATGTCCATGAACCATCCGTCTTTGAGAGGTGATGAGAAGCACAGGGAACACTAGGTCGTGCTGTTTCCCCAAATTCTTGTGTAGGGTGCTGGGGCTGGATTGCACATTCCTCGCAGGCACAGAGGGGGTATTTTTCCTGCTGTGGCTTAGCAGAGAACTTTGATCACAGTGTTTGGGTATTCTCACAAGGAAATTAATTGCATTTGCTGCGTGAGATGCTTTGAGCGCGGAGCAAAGGCACGGGGCAGGTCTTTGTACAGAACCCGAGCTCCTGCGCTCAAACACAAGATAACATTGCTTATGTTATAGGAAAGGAATGATGAATAACACCAGTTAGAACAGTTTGGAGGGTTTAATTAGTCTTCTCGCTATTCCCATCAAGAGGGGAAAATATAAAGTGGGAATTCTCTTAGGATACAAACTCAACTGTGTGCTGACGCGAAGCACGAACGAATGCCATCTGGGCACAGGAAGAGGCAGCTTTATCTGAGTCTATTGTGCTACTTTAAGTGTGTAGAACACTTGAATTCACTCTACCTTAAGGCCGAGCATTTAGCAAACTGCTGCAAAGTAATCCTGTGTCTCAGTAGGGAAAGAGCACAAATGAGTGGTATATTGGCTTTGTTTCCCTGGCGCAGTGAAGAAAACTCCCTGCTCCCAAAGAAGACTTTCTTTGTGTTCCCCGCTGTTAAACTGTGGCTCGTGCCCCCTAAGGCTTTTAAATGAATACATGAAATCAGTGTGGGGATTTTGAGCTCTGTAAAATTCATCGCTGTGCACGCACTTCAGCAGCACACAGGAGCTTTAAGTATTTCCCTTTAATTTGGCAGGGAGCTGTTGGAGCTGCTGTGGCTCTTCAAAGAGCATTCTGTGTAATGCCCCTGCACCTGCCGAACACAAGGCCATGGTGCTGTTAAACTGCCAGTTTGGAGGGAAATGGCTTTGCAAGCAGCAGCCAGCGCTGCCTGATGCTCTTAACCCTGGTTATAGCCATGCCAGCTCTGTGTCTGCTCTATGATCTGGTCCAATTAATCCAGATTCGTACCAACTGGGACCATCCCGAGCCTCTTGTCCAACCTCTTGCCTTAAACATAGATCACCTGTCTGCTCATGGAGCCTGCAGCACCTCCTATTCAACTAGGGTTTGGATATCTTCAGTGGCAAAGCTGGGGTTTTCTTCTGGAAATCATGTGCTGAGAACTCTTCGCTTACCAGAAAGCACATGGTGGATGTGCTGGGTCATGAACCGTATTTTCAGCCAGCACCAAACCACCAGCCTCCCTTAACTGCATGCCACAAACCTCACATGGATTCAGAGACATGGGACACATGTTGAGGATGTCAGAGACCTGAGAAAAGATGAACTCCAGGAATAATTTGCAGGAAATAAATGGTGGTAGCTCCCCAAGACCCGGTCCAGGCAGGGCTGGACGAGATCACCTGCTGCTCCCACAGCCAGGTAGTTAAACTGACCAGCAGCCCTTTACCCCATCACAACTAACCAAATAATTTATATGTAAACCTTGATCTCGTGCCTGCCTCCTTAACCCCATTCATGAGTTGATGACTGGAAAATAGCCCTGAGATGCAGTAGACTGGTAAGAAAATGAAAGGTTCCTACTGTTTAGGTCACCAGGCTAAGTCTTATCTGAGTCAGTAACAGCCAGTGGATGCAAAGGAAGAGGCTGGTTTGGGTCACCCAGAAACACAAGGTAGCTGTGAACCTGCTCCATCTGCCTAGTTGGGCAAAGCAAAAGCAGTGATTCAGTACAAGCAGCCATTGCTTGGTAAACGTAAAATGAGTGGATGGGTTCAGCCTGTCTGTGAAATCAAAGCTGTCAACCCTGAGAGGGAAAGGGCAGGTCTGTGAGCAGGCGTGTGTTAAGGGACCTGCACACGCTGCCCAGAGCACGCTGCCAGGAAGAGCCACGCTCAGGACCTGTGCTCACATCACAAAATAATGGGAGGTTGGAAGATCCCCTCTGGGGATCATCTCAAGGATGATCCGTCTCCAAGGATGGGGACTCCACAACTTCTCCAGGCAACTTGTGCCAATGCTCGGTCACTGTCACAGTTGCAAAGCCCATCTCCAGCCCTGCTTCCACCAGCCTCATTCCAAAGGACACATTGCACAGATTTCTTGTCTCCCACGACAGAAGGCTGAGACACCTTGGCAAGACAGGTGTGATTCCTTTTATCTGTGCTCTACCCGTTTCACGAAGAGAGAGAAAACTTCACATGCCAAAGCAAGCAATCAGGCTTTTAGAAGATCCTCACAATAATGAAAAGCATCACTGTTCCATGCAGCAGCTTTTAATGCTTTTTTACACTCTTCATTTTTCTCTCCTCTCTTTTTTTTTTTGGCAGTATAATACAAAGTTTGAAAAGGACATGGTTCCCCACGCTTCAATGCAGAAGCCATCTCTTACTAACAGGGGTTAGGAACAATGCTTTTATCTTACTGCCTGGATGATTTTTTTGGGAGCTTTTCGTACAGGGGCTTGACAGTAGACCTGGATGCAGGATGCTCCCTTGATCTCAGCTGTTCCTGCCTTCCTAAGCCGTGTTGTGACCATTTATATCTCAAAGCTACTGAAAACTGGGTATTTGCTTATGAAAAGTGCAGTCATATCTGTCAAAGACTATAAAACTGCAGTCCCTTATATGACATAATAACTGCGCAAAGAGGCACCGTGGCTCCAAAACAGAATAGCTTAATTGGTTTGCTTTCCCAAGGAGATACTGCACCAGACAATGAAGCACAACAGCTTAAATCTATGCTTAACAATAGCTTCATCTATAAATAGCGTATTTTTTAAGCAATGGGAAGAACATTTGGGGTAGAACTAGATAACGTTTTTCAAATTAATAGCTTATTTGCTAATAAATGTGGTTTCAGGCTGATGGAAACTGTCCATGGGCTCGGTCTGAATTCAACTAATGTTTTCTGCTAGAAAAAGGGGGACTTTTCTTTTGACAAACCAGAAAACCTCCATTTTAACATTTCAACATGAAACATTTAAATTACTCGCTTAAGAAAACTCATCTTAGAATTCAGCTTGATTTTAATTTCTTTATTTTGAAAAGCATACCCACAAATTAAATGAATTGTTTTATTTTGGGTCCAGCCCAGGTGAGTTCCTTCAGCTTTACAGCAGGGAAAGCAAAAGATTTAAAGAGGACTTTCTTAGTCTGTTCCCATAGGTCTGCTCTGGGGCTTTGCTTGCTTTTTCCAGTGTCTTTGGAGTGTGAACATAATGTGTACAGCTGGTGAGCTTGTCTTTACAGTTGATAAAGCGAGTTACACCAGGGTCATGTTGAAATGAACCCTGGATACAGGTCAAGTACATAAAATAGAGCTCTCCTCCAGCGGCCTCACGTTACAGACCTGATTTATGTCCCTAGTGCTTGCGGTTCTGCCGGGAGCCTGGCATGGTTACGTGCGATCTGCCCAGCCAAGCTTGAAAGCTCCTCTTTTCTCAACTTGCTCGTATAAGGTAGGGAAGGCAAAAGGTGTAAGAATCAGCTTTAAAAGCCAGAGATTGATGGACGTGACGCCAGTGGGTCTCGCTGCACCAAACACGTTTGCCATCTGTAATCGGTGGAAAGAAAACTTGGTAGGATAGTTCTTGCAAACGGACAAAATATGCCTTTTCTAGGCAACCCAACATTTGAAAAGCTCGTTAATAATGGTTGTAAAGTGTGGAGAAACTATAGCTTTTACCTGTGGGTCACAAGACATTTTGCAAGTATTATCTGAGTGTCAGAAGATCACATAATCACAAGGTTGGAAAAGACCTTTAAGATCATTGAGTCCAACCGTTACTGGCCTATGCTAAACCATATCCCTAAGTACCTCATCTGCCCGTCTGTTAAACACATCCAGGGATGGTGACTCAACCCCCTCCCAGATAAAGGGGAATAGATCATTCTAGGCCTAATTTTCAAAGAAGTTTCATGGGGAGGCTCTGAAAGATTATTAAAAATATCTAAGCAGATTAAGTGCACATAAGTCCTCTTAAAAGCAGTGGGCTTTAGACAACAAGCTTGCTATTCCTCTTTTGCAAATCATAATCGGAAAAGGGGACGTTTAGACTAAGCAACTTAGGTGTCTGCTGCATGTGTGTAAATAGACCACAATGTCCCTGCATTGCTCTGCAGTCCATGCAGGCTGTGGGTGGGATGGCAAAGTTCCGTCACACTCCTGCTCTGAATCACACTCAGGAGGATACTCTCTTTGAGATGACACGATGTAAGATTGCAGCCCTGCTAGGTCAAAACGGGGTTCATTTACCCCAAAACCCAAATAGCAGACAGCCACAAACACTTTGGAGAGGTGTAAAGCTAGGGAAGCATGGGCAGAGACTTCCAGGTACATCTTCCCACTGCCCATGTGTAGCTAGTTCAGCACCATGTTTAACGACCCTTTGTGGACCTTTCCTCTGTTAATTTACCTAATTATATTTCCATTATGTTATTGGCCTCCCCTGCATGCGCTGGTGCTGCTTTCCCTGCTTTCACCATGCACTAAGCAAATACGAGTTTTTTCTTGTTCTAAATCCGCAGCCTCATCATGTCATTGCATATTCCTTAGTCTTGGTGTCATAGCATAAAATAATTAAAAAAATAAATAATCCTTCTTCATTCACCATCTCTGTGTCCTTCATGATTTTATACGCTTTGATCATATCTTCCTTCTGTCATCTTTCCCAGCCCGAGTGCTCCTTATCTCCTTAGTCCCTCTGCATAGGAAATTGTTTCCTACCCGTACAGGGAGACTGTGGTTAAACCTTCACACAGGTTGCTACATCAGCAAGAGAGGATACATCCCCCTTACCCAATACTGGAGTACAGGTACCTTAGAGATGGCACAGAGCAAGCGTTGGACTGTGCTCAGTATCAGGACCGAGCAGGGAAGGGAAGGGAAAGAGTTGCATCCGGCTGCCTCTGCGGCAAGAAGATAATAAGCCAGATAAAATATGCTGTGTTCTGGGAGGCATTTCTGGAGATGGAAATGCTGCTTCTCCAGAATTCACTGATCACAAAGTCTGCAAACCTTTTAAGCAACAGAGAAGCTACTCTGATCATTCAGACCTCAGTCTGTGCACAGTGGTCACAGCTCCTCCCAAAGAGGCCCTTCAGAAATGTAGATTCCCAGCGTTTGTAATGATCAGGCCAAATATATGTGACAGAACCAAAGTAACTCCGGGTTAGGGACCGCATCTGCATCTCGTTCACTCCCCTGTGCTCAGGTGTTGTTCTCAGATGCAGGATTTCTAAAACCAGTTGAGAATGGCTTTCCTGCATGCTGCCTTTTCCCAGCCCACACTGGTTTTCAAAGCAGCCTTTCACACCAGAGGGAAAAGCAATAAAACTTTTCCAACTTGAGGAGACAACAGCTGAGGGAGATGGAACAAGAAAAAGCAGTTGGTTGCAGTAGGGGAAAAGGGAATGGCAAAGCGTGTCATGGAAAAGTGGGACAACTCTACTCCTCCATCTGCTCAGCACCCTGCCCCTTGGCTGCAGAGACACAAGTTTCTCTCCTATTTTGACAAAAAAACCCTCTTATGTTGATCACAGAAGCCATTCCAACACGAGTTTGTCAATATTGGCCTGTTCACCCCAAATCTGGGGCCCCCAATGCAAGAAAGATGTAAAACTGTTGGAGAGGGTTCAGAGGAAGCCACAAAGATGATCAGAGGGCTGGAGCACCTGCTGAGGTGAGCTGGGCTTGTTCAGCCTGGAGAAGAGAAGACTGTGAGGGGACCTCATTGCAGCCTGCCAGTCCCTGAAGGGACCAGAGAAACAAGAGGGGAATCAACTTTTTAAAGGGGCAGACAATGGCAGGATAAGGGGAATGGATTGAAGCTGAGGGAGGGAAGGGTTAGATTAGATATCAGGGAGAAGTTCTTTACAGAGAGAGTGGTGAGGTTCTGGAACAGGCTGCCCAGAGAGGTGGTGGATGCCCCATCCCTGTGGGTGTTCAAGGCCAGATTGGATGGGGCCCTGTGCAACCTTGTGTAGATCCAAGCCTGGAGGTTGGTGGCCCTGCCTGTGGCAGGCGAGTTGGAACTGTATGATCCTTGGGGTCCCTTCCAACCCAGACCATTCTATGATTCTATGAAAACTACAAATTTTCTTTCTGTTCAATATATGTGTTTAAGAATGTCAGAAAGGTATTTTTCTACATGATCTACAAAGGGATGTGTGTGGATTTCTCCTCATTCCCTCAGCGCAGTGATACAGGTCATATAAACCAAAGGGTATGCAGAGGTGCTTGCAAGCAACTGAATTATCACTGATTAGCAAATTATTAACATTAATTATAATTAATATGGTTTATGCTATACTATGAAGTGCTGGAAGTATGCAAACCTCTTCACTGGAAGGTGACGACTAGTAAACTGTTAAGCCACAATAATTTCAGCTCTTGCAGCACATCCACCTTCTTGAGGGAAGGTGGGTAATGTTTAATCCTGGTTTAGCCAGTGACAGGTGACTGCCACAGTGACATAAGTAAAATTTGCATGCCCTTGTATCAGAGAACATCAAAACATCTTTCTGAAACGAAGCACACCGTGTGTTTTGATGTGCACAGACATCAGAAAGATGTTTGGAAGAACAAATGAGTGATTTCCTTTCCTGGAAGTTAAATATTCCTTGTGCCTCCCACCTTTCACATCTAGGGCAAGTCCAGTAGAGATGCAAATGTCAAACGTAGATCCTGTCCTTGGAGGATCTCATGTGCCTTCCAGAAAGGCTGAGCAGTTTTACCAGGGTCGCAGCCACCTGCTGCAGATGTTAAGTGGGACATTCACACCCTTCAGCTGATTGCTCGGGTGGCGTTGAAGGCTTTTGCTGTACAATTTCAGAGCAGCAGGCATCTCCATGGATGTGGGCCCAGCCATTGATTGCTCCTTTGAGTGTTTTCCTCTCACTTTTTAGCATACCATCTCTGTGCTGTATGCTTTTTAATCTTCAGAGGTCTCTCACTACCTAATGTATCAACCTCTCCCAGCCCTTTGATTGGGACGCTTTACCCTGATGTACCTTTCAGTATCAGTGGAGACCTGGCCATATATAACCATTAGAGACCTGCCCCATTTAGAGTGATGAGCAGCTTGATTTCCAGGCTGATTTTCCCTCCCGTATCTGTGCTCCCCTTCCTCTTATACTCCTGCCCCTTGCTTTCACCTGCAGGATAAAGCATGTCCTAAAACAAAGCTGCTCCCAAGAGCTCAGAGCTGAACCCATGAGCAGCTGTGAGCATTACAAGACAGGGTTCATTGGGAAACCTTCTCCCTCCTGATCTCCTGACAGGTGAGAAAATGATGCAGGGAAATACAAACATGGAGGTACATGGCCAGGATGGTGAAAAGGATGGGGATTTTTTCACTTTGTTTTGGTTGCTTTCCTTAAAGTGATGAATAAAACCAAATACCCCATCTCATACCTCTATACCTGCCTGTTTTCCTCAGTAAAAAAAGAGTAGTTTGCAAGTGCTGTCTGTCCATATGCAAGATCTGATTGCTGGAGGAGGAGGGATGCACCAGTGAGAAAAGTATGAGTTTATTCAGCTCCTAAATTGGATTAACCATTGCTTTAGATTAGCCAGCAGGACATCTGGGGCTTGGTACTTGTTTTACAGTATTGAAAGTGTACAAAGTTATAGGGACAAGCTGGAGCATAGGAAGTTCCATGTGAATATAAGGAAGAACTTTTTCCCTTTGAGAGTGACAGAGCCCTGGGACAGGCTGCCCAGAGAGGTTGTGGAGTCTCTTTCTCTGGAGACATTCAAACCCCACCTGGATGGGTTCCTGTGTGATTTAGTCTAGGTGATCCTGCTCTGGCAGGGGGGTTGGACTAGATAATCTTTTGAGGTCCCTTCCAACTCCTGACATATGATTCTATGATTCTGTAACAGCAAGAAGACCCTTCTGTTGGTGTTTGTGTGACACCTTCCACCTGGGGACCACTCTGCTGAGCTCAGTGGGATCCCTGATGCAAATGACTCTTAGTTAGGGAAAGAGGAAAGACAATGTGAATGATCATTGCTGAGAGAGGAACCTCAGGAGACGCTGTGTCTCAGCAGGGAACATAACTTCATCTTACTAGTATTTTCTTTTTTAAGGAGGAAGGTCTTCTTGATGCCACCTGGTGTCTAGGCTTTGCTAGAGTGCAGGTCTCCAATGAAGGGCACACCGCTGTTAGAAGTGTTGCAGGGCTGAAGGAATTAAGGATCCTGGCTTGTACCTAGAGTAGAAACAAAAATTGCTGTAGGGCTTAAAACTGTTTTTAACAAGAGAACCGTAGCCAACAAGAGAACTGTAGCCTGCCAGATCTGGTGAGAGATTAGCAATTTAATTATACAGGCCTTGGCCTCCCACATTCCACTAAGTTCCTAAAACCCCTCTGAAGAGGCCATTACCTTCCCTATATTTTTTTCCTCTTACATTAACTATGCAGTTCAGAGCAACATGAACACAGAAGCAGGACAGAGGTTCCCTTGCAGAGGTCTCTAAGTGCCTGCTGATGGATCTGCCAGAGCAAAACCTGTCACTCCCTGGAGCGACCATTAGCTTTATTTCCAGAGTCCCTGCAAGCACTTTCCATTTGTCCCCCGTTGAACTCAATGAGGAAAGTACGGGCTCTCCTGGGACAGCTGGCTGACACTGAGTGGGAGGCGAACCAAGCAGCCAGGCTGCAGGCACAGGGCAGAAAGGCTCGGCAGGAGCCTTTGGGGATGTTGTAGAGGATGGCTGAGTGCTGCTTCCCATGGGAAACAAGGGGAGGGCAGGCAGAAAGCTGCTGAGAAACATCCACCCTGCTGAACTCCAAAAGGCTGTTTGAAACAGGGAGCCAGGGGAAAGAAATGGCAGCCAGTGCTTTTTTGTGTTTCCCATTCACAGGAAGCAAATTAATTAAAGATTGTGAGGTCCCATGCCACAAACAATGGACTCTCTGCAACTGTTTTATTTTCCAGCACTGGCATTTTCAGGCAGTCCTGCTTTGAAGATGCTCTTCAGAGGTGGGAATTGACTTATGTTATACTTTTGCAAGTCCACCCATACACACAGCCACTGAGCCCCAGTGATTTGCTAAGACTGTGTGGGCATCTCTGGGTTCAGCCCTGCCTTACCCTCCCAGCATCAATTACATACCCAGCAGCATGTGCTGATCCACAGGGTGCCACCATCACGGGATCCATGCACTAGAGACTATTTACAATAAGATTCCTGCTCAGGAGAGTAGGGAGCATTCTTTCAACAGGTATTTTCCTGATAAATGCCATCGTGACTCAGAAAAGTAGTGATTTCTGCACCCCCTACATCCACAGGGCAGAGCTGGGAAACAATCAAATCCCTGAGCACCAGGCTGCTGCCACCAGAGATGTTGGCTGTCTGTTTTACCTAAAATCCTTTAAAAACCAAAGCAAGAACATCCACTCTGTGGGCAGCACAGGAGAGTCTTGCAAAGGTGTAATGGAGCGTAATCAGTGACAGATATGTCATCACCATTGCATAGCTGTGGCATGGGGAGGAATCGCCACTGATCGTTTCAGTGAAGCACCATGATAAAAGAGACCACTGCCTGTTCAAGCTGGTTTTATGTCATGTTAAGCCAGGCTTCAGTTTCTGGGAGAGGGCTAGAGAAACTCATTTCCCTTTAGCCAGTCACTTGGTCCTGGGCATCAGCCCACTTAGGGGGTCATGCTGGGGTAGGGAGAAGGTGTAAGACAGGGTGCTGTGGCACTGCTTGAGGTGTTACGGTCTCCCTGGTCCTGATATGTGCAGTCTTATGGTTGTGTAGGAGTGTTGGCAGCACATTGGTGCCTCCTGCCACAGCTTCCAGCCTCATTTGAAGTGGCGCTGGTGGGTTTGGGGAAGATGGGAGCACAGAAAGGAGATGCCCACTGGCTCTTCCTAAACTAAACATCATTGCTGGGACTACCTGCAGTGGCAGGAGAGTGGAGTGGCTGAGATGACCGAAGTAGTCCTTCCCATCTCGCTCTTGCTGCTGGCCCTTGCCAGGCTTTGAGGAGGGGATTCATCCCACTGAGCCACTAAGTGTCTCTCCAGGAGTCAGAGGGAAAGGCTAAAGGACCACAGCATGAATGGCCTTTTTTTGGAAGTGCCTGTTGGTCATCTTTGACCATGGCCAGCCAGGTGAGGCCAGTGTTAGCCAAGGTACCCAACATGTCAGGAGCTCCCTGAGGCTGAATCTCTGAGGGAAACAGCTGTCAGGTTATGGAGGGTGATATCACCCGGGAAGTCTCACAGTCCCTGAACCCTTCCTAAAGCCTTGACTCATCTGACCAAGTGATTATCTGGCCATGCTGGACTGAGTAAAGCTCAGTCACCATCCTGGGGAAGAGCACTGAAGTACAGGAAAGTATAACAAAATTAGGAGGCAACGAGAATGAGACCAAACAATATTTTCTTTTTTTTAATTCCATAGCTGGAGGTTTATTTTTTTTTTAGCAGATAAAATCACGTTGAGGTCTGATTCATGTTTTTTTAATGCCTCAGAAGTCTGCACTGTCATTCTCCTGGCTCGGCACCCTAATTCAAAGTGAAATACACAAAGCCAGTTTCTCTAGCTTTCATCATCTTTATTTTCAATGAGCAGGTACTGTCCTTTTTTAACTGACGAGCAATGTGTGAAAGGGAATAGAGGGAAGGGCTTGGTGATAGAATGGTAAAGGGATTTTTATTATTCTTTTCAGTGGTATCAGGATAGAGCCTTTGTGCATATAATATCAGCTAAACACTCAACAACTGAAACTTCTTCTTACCAAGCTTACACCAGCTGGCTGCAGCATACTTGGTAGTGTCAGTGTCTGGCTATTAGGACAAATTATCAGCTATTAATAGATGCATCAGCAATTGGATACGGACCTTAAGGGGAGCTTCATCTTTAGGTAAAATAAGGATATGAAGAAATACGCGAGGATGAGACGCAAGCTCCCGCGGCTCTGCAGACCCTCACGGGTGTCAGCTGAGCTCAGGGTCTGTGCACCCCTGCCAAAGGTGAGCTGCTCGCGCCGGGGTGGAGGTGGGTGATGGGCGATGCAGAAGGATGGAGTGGGGCAGGGGCAGCTTCTGTAGGAGTTTCCCAAACCCGAAACCTTTCAAAGATGGGGAAGGGAGGGAAATAGAATGGGATGAGGAGGTGGGGACATCTGCCCTGAGAGATGGAGATGTCTGGACATCCTCTGGGCAGGCTAAATGAGAGGTTACTTCTCTACATTAAGTCTCTTTGAGTTGAAGGAAAAGAGCAAGCCAGAGGCCACAGGGGCTGCTGAGAGTGGTCAGTTAGGAGCACGTTGGAAAAACGTCCTCCCTAAGCCCAATCCATGATGAGAAGAGGCATGGGGTTCTGCTCCAATCTGCCTCTGGAGAAACACCTCCCTCACTGAGGGAGCAGTTGCCTAAACAGGGGGGTTAAAATCACTGAAAATGTCCCTGCATCCCTCCATCCCCCATCACTTCTACAGCATTTTATCATGTGCATATTTTAGTTTCAGGACATTGCTGCTTCCTGAGTCATCAAGCTCTGCAAGCTAACAGCCCATGAGTCACATCATAGCAGGAAACATTGCAAATACTCTAAATGCCCAGCCTTACAGGAAGTGCCAGGGAACCACAGTCATTGCCTGAGGGTAATTTCTGCGAGCTGTGTTGGATGTTTGCTAGGGGAGGAAGGAGGCAAGGGGATGTGAAATCTGCTGGGTCAAGCACAGGACATTATATTCATACTTATAGGTGCATTGCATTCTTCTGTGCCATCATGTGTCTCACTCTAAGTGATAATGTGAGCTGAGACCATGAGAATTAACTGCACCAGGCAGGTTAATTCTATTCTGCTTGCAAAATACCTGGGAAGCTCAGAGCAAAATGGAGAGGGTGTCCCATGTTCACTGCAGCAGGCCCGGGCAATTCAACCCTTCAGCAAGCACAGTGTGATGCAGAGGGTCTTGGATGGCCAAAGCCCCTCTTTTGTGGTCTCCAGCCACGTGGGTAGCACTGAGGATGAGGATCGCTGTTTGTCTCGCTGGGGTTCCAACTGTCCTGTGGTGCCAGACTTTGTAGAAATACTAACAGCAGAATTACAGGCATGCATCACCAGGGGACCATAAATATCATTTTTAATTAACTGGATATTCTACAGAAGAGACTTTGTGCAGTGCTGTGAGACATGGGAACAAAGTTCAGCCTGTCCCTGTGACAGAGTTCCAAATTTCCCCTGCTCTTTCCCGACCCAACGCCAGCAAACAGATGTGCTCTGTGCCTCCTATTTATGCTCTCCCAAGAAATTAGCACCCCGTTAAGCTACACAATGCAGTGCATTTATTTTTATTTCACTGTTACAGACTTTCAGTGTTAACTCTGCACTCTTGCTGGAAAAAAATCCAGGCTAGAACCAAGAGCTGCTCAAATCAACGGCCTATGAGGGTATGAATTTTGTGCAGCAGAACCAGCACTTATAGCTTAAGATAAATTAGCCCTAGAGTTGGAAAGTCCAATGTCCGAAAGGGAAAGGGCAGAGGAAAGAAGATTTAACTTCCAAATACCTGAAGCCAGGACTGTGGTGTGTCTGCAGACCCATTTTAAAGCAATAAACAGCTATATTTATATCTCCTGAATGTGCCTATTATTTCAAGATCTCACCCAAACGAGTGAAAGTGACATGACAAAGCAGCACTGTAGGGAGCCAAAAATGTATAAAAAGCAATTGATCCATTATAGATGCAGTCTCAGGCAAGCTCAGTCTATTTTTAATCATTTTAATAATGCAGCTGATTTGTTACATCAAGGAGGGAAGCTGAAGAAGAATCCCTCCCAGCAAGCTAAATAATAGGCTCATGTGGCTTAGTGGCATCTGGACATCTCTGAGCACATGCACGCCACAGCAGTCTCCTGGGAAATGGTATCACTGTGGAAGCCCTGCCCAGCTTGAGACATGGAGACCCCAAAGACAGGTGGATGATGCTTTCGGAAAGCAAGAGAAGCCAGTGTGGTGATGGATTGTGGCAAATAGGACTAGAAAAGGTGAAAGTTTCTTGATAATTTAAAACAAAAAGAGACTATGTTTCTACTGTTGTGATTTTCACAGGTGACTTTCGTTGCAGAGAGTGGGAGGCAGATTTGGATTTGCATAGACTAACAGGGTTGGGAGGCTCTTGATTTCTCCATGGTCACAGCTCAGTCTCTGGTTGAAACAGCCATGACCCATCTGAGCATCCTCTGTTCAATTCAGCTGTGACAAAGGCAAAAAGGGTTTCTCCATCCTTGGGTGCCTTGTTTGGCCCTGGGGGAAGTTTGGAAGAAATAAAACTTGAGGTTTCCCCTCCCTTTTCCAGGGTGGCCTTTTATTCTAAGTAAGAGTACATGCAAGAAGGACAGGAGGCAGATGCCTTCTGGCCACAGGATGAAAAGAAACCAACGTCTTTGTTACAGAGAGCGTTGTGAGGCCATCAAGGAAAGAGGGACCACTCAGTGCAAAGAGCAATGCAGTGAGGGCAGGGAGAAAAGTCAGGCAGCAGCAGTTATGTCCAGGAAGGAGGTGAGATGCTGGTTGAACACAGCAAGAATAAACCAGAAATTATTGCTGTGATTTTTAAACTTGAAAGCCAACCGCTCTATGACACCTGGGACTCTTCAGAGCAGGATGATCCAGGACTCCGTTGTGCTGATGCTAAGCTCACTTCATAAAACAAACAGAAATATCCCTGCTAGAGGCTGTAAAAAGACCGGAGTGATCCTTGATGCTCAACCTGCTAGGGTAGTGCAACTCTGGTGATTGCTTTGTGTCTTTGTAGTACCTTGGGGCTGCCGGCACTTCCCATCTGGGGACTTTCTTAGAAAAACGTTTATCTTGTTGTCGTGTGGAAGTGGCATTTTTTTCTCTGTTATGGAGCTGTGTCAATCCCACTGCGAGCCAGAGGTCAGGAATGGGTCTCCCACGCTCATTCTTCATCTGGCGGCACGGGCCAGCCCCAGGCTGGCAGGCCTGTTCAGCTGCAAGCAGCAACTCCTCCATCCCATGGACGGACACGTGGGATCTCAGCTGGCCCGTTGAGCAGCCCTCAGACCTGTTGTCGCCCAGGCTGGCAGTGCACTATGTACCTGGAGGCTTGGCCCACACAGTTTAGGATGAAGTGCTGGTCTCGAAGGAAAGGTATGTTGCCATCGATCATGGTCAGCCCCTTTCTCCATGGATGGTCTTGTGTGTCAGCTTTCTGGCAGAAATACAGCAACAGGTCAAAGTCGTTGCCCCTCCATGGGGTGTCATCACTTTGGGACAAAGGCAAGACTTATAAAAACAGGCAAATAGATACAAAAATCCCTCTTAAAAAAATAATTTAAAAGCGTACCTGCTGTGAGACACAGGTAGCTCCTGTTCAGTAGGTTGGAACTACAGGTCCCTTAGCCCATGACCATCAACCCATGTCACACCATTTTCATGGCCTCGGTGTGCACATACCTTCCATGCAAGCCTAGCAGCAATGTCTAACGGTCTGGCGACTTCTTCGAGTCTCTGACACTTGTGTCTTTTGGGAGATGAAAGCACTTCATGGAGAAGTTTGTTTTGCAGTGTCTGGAATTGGCTTAGGGGTTTAGGAAAATTCATTATAAATTTGGGGCAGCTTTCTCATATAGGATGGAAACTTAACAGCAATCATACTGGGTCAAAGCAAAGGTCCACGCAGTGCCAAATCTCCAGCAATGGCTATGAGTGATTCAGTGAGGAGAGTAGAAAACATACATGATACTTTCCCTGTATATTCTCCCACCTTCCCATGTTTTAAGTTCAGGGACCTCCAGTTAGAAGTGGCCTCTAGATGTCCAGTGTCATTCTGTGAATTTATCATCTTTTAATATGTCCAGTGTTTTCCTGAACCCAGGAAAAACTTTGTATCCTTACATCCTTTGGCAAGGAGTGCCACAGAACAACCACCAGCTGTGCTTGTACCATTTCCTTTCATTTGTTCTGAGCATGGCTTCTTCCAGCTTCATTTGATGCACTTTTATTTTTGTATTGGGCAAAACAGTGAAGAGTTGATCTTGTTGCACTCTCTCTATGTCACTCACCATCATTCCATAGATGTCCTTTATTTCTCCTTTAACCATTTTTATTTCCCCAGACCAAAGAGTCCATGTTGCTTATCTCATAATTTCTTTATAAAAGCCTTCATTCGGTTTTTTTCCTTTTTCATTTAATCATCTTTACCTTGAATCATCTTTCCTTGAAGCCTCTCCATCATCTCTGTATCTTGTCTGGAGATAAAAGGATCAGAAGCTAGTATTCAATATGTAAGTGAACTCTGGTTTTATTCAGTGGCATAATAATGTTCTCTTTTGCTTGCCCCTTGGTAATTGTTAATATTTAATTTGCTTATTCCACCACTACTAAGCAATGAACTGACATTTCGTAGAACTATTATAGTCCAAGTTTCTTACTCCTGAGTGAGCCCAGAGCACATAATTTTATACGTGAAGTTCAGAACATTTTTCCTGCCATGAACATTACTTCACATTTGGCTACATTAAATTTAATTTGCTGTTTTGTGGCCCATTCACTTACTTTCTTCATATGTGTCTGTAGGCCCTTGTTCTCACTACCCTGAATACTATGGTGTCACCTGCAGACTGTGCTCCCTTGATGATCACCCCTTTTCTCAGGTGGTCTATGAATAGGTAGAGCAGCACAGATGCTTGGAGAAAACCAAAAGGCCGTGTCCTTGTTGCATTGGTTGCACAGACTCAAGATTTGAAGGACTCTTTTCTCAGAGATATATCATAACTAAATCCCTTCACCTGATGAAGTTGTTGCATTTTACCCTGGATCATAGCTTTGAGGTTGGGCCACAGGCTGATTTTCAGCCTTTGGTGCATCATTAGGTTAATTCCTTCATTGGAAAAATATCACCAAGGCCTTCATCTGACATTGAAAGCCACTGCAGGATGGGGTTGACATGCATCCTGGACCAAGGTGAAGGCAGATGGCTGTGCCGTGGGCCAGCTGGAGCCTGCTAGGCTTCCCACTCAGCTCCAGATTCAGTGAATTACTGCAATCCAACCTGGAGGTGTCAGGTTCGTGAGTTCCTATGTCCTGGATTTTGTGTGGGGAAGAAAACTGGAGGTAGAAAGAGGGTTTTGTAAACTGATTCTTTCCTGTCATCCAAGTTTAACAAGTGGATGGGACCTCTCTCTTCCCCTTTCCCAAGGGGAACAGATCCATGTTTTGTAACAATAGGTCTATTATCTGCTCTCAAGTGGAGAAAGCATAGGAAAATCTGTTAGGAGATCAGAAAGACTCTTCTTCAAATGTTCACTTTAAAGCAAACAAGTTCACAAAAGTCCATTATTTGGTAGAAACAGGCCCTGGCTTGCCATAGCTGAGTTAGTGGCCATCCCATCCCACACTTGTAGGCTGGCAAAGGCACCATCTCAAATGGGCTTTCACCCCTGTTTGTCATATGTATTCATAATCTGCAATTACTGAGTGTCTGACCCCTTGGCTAAACCAGTGGAGGTGACCTAGGCTGCCTTTACTCCTGGAACCCATGATTCAGGAATGCTTTATGCCTCATACGAAAACTATCTGCCCATTCGCCTCCCCAGATAACTCAGCTCTCATCTTGGCAAGCTGGGCTGGCCCAAACATAGCATCCTGGGACTAATTATTCTCAGATCTGCTCTCTAATCCTTTCTGGTCAGCTTTTGGCTCTACTCCCTAAANCGCCCATCTTTATAAGCTAGCCCTTGCAGGGTGACTTTTCCATACCATTGTCAACCACCTTCACCCCTGAAACTCCCCTAAGAAAACACTTCTGGGACCCAGTGTGCCCCCACATAACATTTCAGCTTTTGAAAACAGGATATTTTTCTGAAATTTTATTTGGAAATAAAAACCATTCCAACTGAATCCACTTTTCAGTTCTCTTCTGATATTCCCAAATGGTAGGAGAAAACTAGGAAGGAAGTGAAGGGAAAATGTGGGTGTAGAACATCCTGTTCTGCACAAATACCCTGGTGTGTTTTCAGATGGATGCTCTGCTTTAAATAGAAGAGGTCTCATGCTTGCAAAGGCCAAAATAATAAATTCTCAGGATTTAGAAAAGATGGAAATAGTGATTTAATAAAGAAAGTGTTTGGAATTACTCCCTTAAAGAATCAACCGAGTTAGAGCCTCTCATCGCTACATGTGATTTTGTGTTTACCTATAATGCAGGTGCAGCGAGGGTTTAGGTATGGCCCCTGGGGAACTCAGTGAAATTTGTTTCTCATTTATTCTATTTGAGAGGCTATTTCCATAAAAGAGGTCATCTGAGGTAAGCAACATTAAAGTGAGAGTTAGAAGAGAGACTGTGAGATAAGATGTCCCTAAGATTTGATGCACTTGAGTAAGTTCTGCTTAGATCTGATGTTGTGTCTCTGGTTTCTGCTACACACTTTTTGCAAGGGGCTGAGAGAAACAGTTTTCTGCACTCTGGTGACCTTTATTTTACCATCAGCATTTTTTTTACCACAGCCACACCAACTGCTTCAGTTGTCACTAGAGCAAGCAGACTTCTTTTATTTTTCTCTTCTGCACATTTTCTATATTTTAGAATTTTTCCCATTGTGNGAAACAAACAAAAAAAACCTCTCCGAAGGAAAAAATAAAAATTTAATTAAAAAAAACCCCTCACCAAACAAACACAGATCAAAGCTGCAAGAAGNCCTATAATGCAGGTGCAGCGAGGGTTTAGGTATGGCCCCTGGGGAACTCAGTGAAATTTGTTTCTCATTTATTCTATTTGAGAGGCTATTTCCATAAAAGAGGTCATCTGAGGTAAGCAACATTAAAGTGAGAGTTAGAAGAGAGACTGTGAGATAAGATGTCCCTAAGATTTGATGCACTTGAGTAAGTTCTGCTTAGATCTGATGTTGTGTCTCTGGTTTCTGCTACACACTTTTTGCAAGGGGCTGAGAGAAACAGTTTTCTGCACTCTGGTGACCTTTATTTTACCATCAGCATTTTTTTTACCACAGCCACACCAACTGCTTCAGTTGTCACTAGAGCAAGCAGACTTCTTTTATTTTTCTCTTCTGCACATTTTCTATATTTTAGAATTTTTCCCATTGTGTTTTTTTTTTTAATCTGAATTTTTTAGTGCCATTTGAAGGAAAATATACCCAAAGTCTAGGAATTGGGAGAATTCCACAAGCCTTACTGCAGCAAAGAAAATTTTTATATCAACAACATGCTTTCCGAACTTTGGATCACCTCTAAAGACAGTTAATATTGATCAGTAGGAGAACTGCTAAGTATAATATTACAGCTACAAGAGTCTTAGAGTTGGTATATCTCATATCTCTGCTATGGAAGCCCAGGCCATATAGAGCTGATCCTGGTGAGAAACCCATGAACCTATTCATCCTCCTTGCCATTACCAGTGGAGCACGTGGTGGTTTTAGTGCCAGATGTTCCTTGAATGGGCATCAGAGAAGATGCTATTTGTCCCTTTAGGCCATTTTCTTGTGCCTGACACTATTTTCTCGGTCAGTTTTGAAATAATCTTGAAATCCATCTTTGTGAAGACAAAATTGAGCCTGTGTTGGAGTCAAAGACTGTCAGATGGACACTGCATGCTGACCCTGGAAGATGTCTCCTGTTGTTTTCACTGTGCCTAATACAATGCAGCTACAAGGGACAGTGAAGAGGCACGAGTGGCGTCATTGCCCTGTGCTATTGCACAGAGGGATCCTACAGAAAAGGATCTTTAATTTCATATTTCAGCCTGTAACACACAGCCTTTGTGTGACAAATGGGGTGCGGAGGGAAGAAGTGATCACATGTTTGGTTCCAGGAAAGTTCTTGTTGTGGTCCGACGGGTGGGACAGCAGTGTCAGTTAGAGGCAGACAAATGCATGATTCAGCCCTGGTGAACCTCTGTGGTCTCATACTGACACAGCCTGAGCACTGCTTGTTAAGGACCAGAGACAGGGACCTGCCAAAGGACAGTCATGCGCCCTCCTACCCAGCTTGCTCTTGTAGAAACCATAGCCTCCCAGGATCTCTGGGTTTCCACGCATGCCAGAGGAGGTCAAGGTTTACCAGCAGTCAGGTCTTCTTCTGCAAATACTTCTAGGGATTAGAGCACATGAAATCCTCTCTGCAGCGAAACGCGTGTGGCCCTGCGCAGCGTTGAGCAATGCATGCTAGCTCACTCATCAGCATATTGCATTATGGTTCCCTGGATTTTGAGTGCCTTCAATATTATACCCTCCTGTGTGGTTCTATCCGTGCTCATTAAAACACCCCTCCACTCAGACTGGTGAAGATAGACACTTTGTCAAAGCTTTAATGAAAGGGCAGCATGGGGATGATGAACAGGCTTTCTCTGCAGTAGCCAAGCTTCCCATGCTGGTTTTATTTCTGGAGCCGCTTACCTATTATCTGATGCAGGGCCTTGTGTAAATGAGAGTTGGTCCATCCGGAAAATGAATTACATGCCCTTCTTTGCTATTGAAACTATCCATCATATTGTGTCCCAAATGGTCTATCATGTTGTTGTCTAGTAAAACTCGGTCATCGGAGGCAGCTCCTGTTCAGATCCTGATGCTAGATGTCTGAAAATGTGATTTCAGCTATAACTCTGAGCACATTTAGTTGGAATTTATGACCAGAGGTCCCCCTAAGCTCCATCAACTCTATCCATCTCACACCTTTATAAATAATACTGGTCTTCAGTTTCTGAATCCTTTAGGGCAGTCTTGGTGAGTTTTTCTTTTTCCAGTGTCTGGAATACATCACAGGCAAGATTTCACTCCAAGGCTTCAAACTATGTGGGTACATATATAATAAATTTTAAAAGAGTTTGGCCAAGTAATGTGGACATTATGGAGGGCAGTTTGGTGAACTTGGCACTTTCTAAGATGCAAGAGACTTCAGGACCACTCCTGGCTGTACCAAGACTCCCTATTTCTCCTTTTTGTGCCTCAGTTTCCTTTCTGTTTGGTTCCCAGATAGCATTAACCAAAATCCTTGAAGGATCCCCATTGGGTTTAGCTTCAGTTGCATCAGGTCCACCAGTACCTTACACATGGTGCTGTGAGAGCTATAGACAAGAAGTGCTAAGCAAGCAGAAAGGTCACCTTTACTCCATTGGCTTAAGTAAGAGCAGATGTGCAGAGGAACAGTGAGCACTTGGGATTACGCTTCAAACTTTCCATAAATACAGCAGAAGGAAGTGTCCAGCCCCAAGAAGCACTTAGCATCCTGGATGGGGATGCTGCAGAGCTGAAGGGGTTGAGCAGTGGGAGGACCTTTCAGAGAGGGTGCCAGCATGTTTGCAGAGTCAAAGCCTGTAGGATTATTTGAGGTTATTCCCCTTCCTACATAACCTCAGCAGTCACCGCTACAGCCCGATGCCTTGGGGAGTGGGAAAGGGACTCTATTAATACTCTTAGGAAAAAATTAGTATCCAAACAACTTTTGTTTCCTTGTTTTTTACACGTCTGTGCTCTCCTCTGTCATTAGCTACAGTGCAGAGCCTGATATGCTCTGACAAAGAGCTATTGATGGTGTGCTTGTGTGAATTGGCCCAGTGCTGGTCACAGCCAACTTCTGTGGGACCTGCTGCCCCCATTTTACAATACGCTCTAGTGTGCTGAGCCATTTGTGAAAGGTCAGAAATGAACAGAGAAATGGACTGGAGTCAAAAACAAGTAGTCCTATAAATATCAGTCATAGTCAAAGGCAGTTTATTCCATTCCTACCCTCTCTCTCCCTCTGCGTGTGTCTCTCCCTTGCTCCCTCCCTCTGTTGTGGTTTCCCAGATATAACTCCATGTTTCTCACTGGGGAGCTCTGAAAGGAAAGCAAGCACACACATTGCAGCTTCTGCTCCCATCTTGCACACATGGAATAATCCTCAACCCCGCGAGCAGGACTGGCAGCCAGCGCTGGAGTCCAGGCATCATCTGGACTCAGATGTTAAGTTTTGATTTCTCAGATTTTCTTTATCTGTGAGGAACTCATTTGCTACAGTTTGAGAACTAGCTTTGGCCACAGGCGGTTTGGATTGAGACTCCTGAGGGCTCTTCTCTGTCCGGAGTTAACGATTGAATTCACAATGACTTTAGCAGCCAAATTAGAGGATATCGAAGTGACGCTGGAGCACCTACTAATGGATGTGTTTGTAAGTAAGCTACAATTTCCTATTTAAACTGAGATGCTAATAATCCAGGAGGCAGCATGCAAATTTAACGGTGCATTCAAGTGTAGCAATGACTTAATTCCTTTACATTTCCTGCTAAACCGTGTGGGCAACGCTACCAATGTGTTGTGGTATAGCTAAAGTGTCTCCTGCAAGAAGCAACGTGCAAAACTGGAACAGTGTGACTCCAGGGCAGGATATATTCTGCATTGGTTTTGTGTATCATCTAAAAATTTTGATGAAGCACGTGAAGAAGAGGAGAAATTTGGTCAGAACGGGTTGAGGAATATCTCTGTAAAAGAAGTGTATTGGCAAGGCATTTAAACCATGTATTGCTTAGCATCAAGTGTCCTTGGCTTTAGGATTTTGACAGCTCTTAGACGACAGTCTTTTACCACTTTGACTTTTGGGTTAGCTTTGTAAGAGATGGAGGAGCAAGCAAAAACAGTTGTGTTTTCAAGAAAATCAAGTTTATTCCTCCTGGATAAGTCAAACACTTTAAACCAGTGTTAACTGGAATTGCTTCCTTGAAATCATCAAATGCAATGTATGATTTACTTCTGCACATCTGAAATAGGAATCTGTCTGGACAATCTCTTTTTTGAGGTTTCTTTAAAGAAGCAAAACAATTCAAAATAGTTTCCTGCTTTTTCCAACACAACTTGATGTTTTTTGCCTAAAGGTTAGAGTTTTGGAAGGGGGTTTTTTTGGGGTGTGGGTAAAACAGTGATAAGGGGTTGACAGATAATTGATCTTCTTCAAAAAAAGTCATGCCATGGTGACCCATACTTTCTGAATTGAGGCTGTAAAGAAATAAGACAGCAAGCAACATTCTGAATTACCAGAGGAATTTTTTTGGCATTGCTTAAATAAAATGCTTCAAATTTCAGGGTCTAGTGATGAAGAATCTTAGGCATCAACTACAAAAGTGAAAAACAGGGGATCTTGCCAACTTTCTAGCCTGTGGTCCAGTTACTAAGCTGTCCATCTGTGCTGTGAAATGGGTTCAGGTCTCTGGGCTGCCATGTCCCCTCATCCCTGCCCCCTTTCCAACAGGTTGCTGAGATAGGGGGTAGAGGAAAATAGCTGGAGACTGCTTTTTCAAAGACTTTGTGTAGGGCATTTAACGCTGAAATACTCTGAGCTGTAAGATTTGAATCGACTTAATGATTATTTGCCATTCTGGGTTCAACTCCTTTCCCCAGCTCTGAGTACTATGCATCCCAGAAAAAATTCCAAAGGTTTTAAATCCCCACGACAAGCAAAGATGCAACATCTGCATCTTATGACCACAGCATGCGGGAAGTCAGTCTGCGTGGGAAGGGGACAGTGCTTTCTTTGGACTGCCTGTAGTTGCTATAGACTAAACTTGGCACCAGGATCTCTCTTGGTCTATTTGTAGCTCAGCATCACTTCACTGAGTTGGGTGCTTGACACCTGGGAAACCAAGAGCCTCTGTCACTGAGCAGTGGGGTGATTAAAGGCATTTTGTCACAGGATAGCTCCAAGCAGTATCTCAAAGACTGCCAAGATGTAGAAAAACAGAGCTGATTGAACTGGTTGAGGATGGGAGAGCCAAACCTAACATCTGACATGTGTCTCATCATGTTTGAAGCCTCCTGCCCTGCTGGAAACCACCCAGCCCTATGAGACACATCATAGAGAAACATTTCTTCTATGGTTCTTCATGCCTTCAAGAGCACTGTTTTGGACCTGTGTGTAGGCTTTGTCTAGCCTTATGTTCACCTCTTGCATCCATCCACATGTCTTTCCTCATGGCTTGTTGTGAGGCTGAGGGGTTTTTTTGTAACAGGGGTGACAGTAGACCAAATAAAACATGGGCCAGATTCTCCAGAGGTGCAGGTGGCCTCCATCTGTGAAACCTATGGATCTCTTCTCAGGTTGTGTTTTGAACTGGTGCCTCAAGTGTGTAACTACAGAAATCCAGCGAAACGTCCCCAGCTGGGACATTGCAGTCACAGCTGAAATTGTGATGCAGGGACATGTCTGTGCGGTGCCACGCAGTGCCACGCTGGAGCCCCAGCTGTCTCTGGAAGAGCCGGTGTGTCTGTGCAGCATTGTGCAGGGGCACACTGCAGTAGTGTCAGCACTTCGCCCCCCCGACCCGCTTGTTCCTCTACAGAGTGTGGCCCTGGAAGACTCAGGGGTTGCATGTCCAAGCTTCACGGCTCACTCTGTCAGGACTGTGAATCTAATCGAGAAAATAAGTTTTCCCTGATAAACAATCGTGTTTTCAGCTAGACGAGCTCTTCTCAAAACTACCTAGGAGTTATGGCATGAGGAATCTTTTATAATCTAGACCAAATATTCCAAATGCAGAATCATTTTGTCTGACACAATCAGGAACAATTTTCAGGCTTTGCTCATGCATCACCCTGCCTTGCGGCTATGTTTGATCTTAAACCACCTGTCCATCCAGCAGTGCCAAAAATAATCTCTAATACTGGATAGAGAAAAGGAAATACGAAACTCAGTATGCAGGAAGGGCAAAACAGAAAACTCTGGCTGTTATGGACCATTCTAGCAGCCAGGTTTGTCAGAGGTCATTAATCCATTACCAAGTGTTTTGCCGTTACTGGCCAGACTGGTGCTTGGGTGAGGAGCACAAGGCCAGGCCAGTGGGGATGAATGGGCTGCAGGCCGATGGACTGCCCAGTAACAGGACCCTCCTGGGAATGATCTCGAAGCCTGCTCCATGCCATGCATCTTCATCCATGTCAGGTTTATTGCTGAAAAAATGAAGCCATCTGTCACAGTAATGCCTCTCTTCCAGTTCTCCAGTGCCATCCACCACTCCAAACCAGGTGATTACTTAGAAAATTGGGAAATTGTGGTCTGTGGAGTCTTGACTTTCTTTTCTTTTTCATTTCAAGAAACCTGGTTTTAATGCTCGTTGGACCACAGGGGCAGTAACCCATTCCCAGATCAGTGGGCAAAGCCTGTTTTAGCAGCTCACACCAAGCCAGCAAGCCCACTTTATCACAGCTTAGTGAGAAATGTTACAGTAGACAGCAAATGAGAAGTAACCACCGGTTTCTTAAGAAAACTGAGTCCTGGCTCACCTCAGTCTAACCCACCTTGATTGAATTTGGCTTCTGCAGGAATACTGACTAAGAAAGGCTATGGGATTGAGCCATTGTTTCTCTGGACAAGGTTTTTAGCTATGTTTTCCTGCAGGAGTTCACCTAGAGTGGCTTCAGCAGTTTCGCAGGAAGGATGGCAACCCTTGGCAGCAGATATGTTTAACATTTCCTCTGGAAAGCTAGTATTACACAAGAATTTTGTAGAGACAATTTTGTTACGACTGTAGATTTTGCATGACACGAGCTGCCACTTCCTTCCAGGACATGCTGTACTCGCTGTGTTGTCATCCCGCTATCAGAGAAGCAGCTGTTGCTGCACTGACACTTCCTTTCCCCTCTTACCAAAGGGCATTGGAAAGCTTTGCTGGGCTCCACGAGGCGAGATAAAAGGGAAGCCTCCAACATGACATTTCATAATTAGCTGTCATCACCGGCAGGCTGCCACCGATTTGCTTGATGAGCTGGGACTTGGCTGTCTGGAGAAACCCGGACAGGAAGGCAGGGGCCAAAGTAGAGAGGCAGTGCAGGGACAACCTCGGCAAGTCCCTCGGGTGTGCTAAGGGGGAAAGAGGGGCTGGGTAAAATATAAAGGCTGTGGATCCTTGCTTGCAGAAGGCAGCCCTGAACCAAACCCCCCTCACCTCTGGACACTATAATTATGCTTGCGCAATCTGTGACAGAAGACCATTGAGATGCACCTTAGGACCAAACTTGCTGACTTCCAAGCTTTGCCTCAGGCACAGCTAGAGTGAGCCTCCATGATACACCGTTCTAGCATGCCTGCGGCGCTTTGCATGGGGTGTCTGGGAGGGTTCAGGAGTGAGGCGGGGTGTGGAGCCTGCCTTGCTGAGGAATGCTCTTTCTTGCATTATGGATGTGGCTTTAGACCTAGAAGAAACAGAGTCTCAAGCAAACAGTCAAAGGGATAATAATCCTGCTGAAAAACTGAGCCTCGAGTAGTCAAACATCAGCTGGCCTCAAAAAGGAGACTGATTTCTCAAGGCAGGCATGACGGAGCTGTAGTGGATGTCCCAGGAGAGAAAGAAGCTTAGACAAAGTCTTTAAACCAGGCACACTGCAGCCCTGGCCCACTCCAGATACCACCTCAAAAGAAGAGGCAATTTATCTCTAGCGTTCATGAGGTCTTAGACACCATCCACACACAACCAGTCTGCCAAACCCACAGTATCACAGTATGCTCCATGGCTCCATCTACATTCCTGTAGACATCTATTTCCACATCTGGATCCTCAACCACTACAGTCCACAGATAAATACATACATATATGTGCGTGTGTATATACAAATATCTATATATAGATATAGATAAAACCATCTCTCTTTCTCTGTATTTATGTATGTGTGCATATGTGTATATAGGAGACTCTCTAATGCAAGTGACTTTCATGAGGACGTCCTGGCACAGAGAGGGCTTGGGTAGCTTGGTCCTGGGTGGGCATAGCAGTCAGGATTTGCTATGATTCAACCCGAGAAACAGCTGCTCTTCTCCCTCCCCGTGTAATCAAGTCCTGGCAGAATTAACACCAAAATAGCAAGGATTTGAAACTAAATGTCTGTTTCTAATACCATAATTTAGAGGAAGTCAGTGGAAATCACCTGGGATGCTGCAAGTATTCTGGCTCATTGTTCTGCCAGCTAGCAATGAACAGAAACTAAGGTCTGAGTCAAACTCCTGTATCCAGCCAGACCTAAAGCTGGATATCTGAAGGAGGAGGAATCAAACCCTAACAGTAAATAGCTCAAAGTGACAATCAGCTCCCTTGGCTAGAGGCGCCAAACGGGGCAGGGCTCCATTGTGGACCTTGGCAATGCAAAAAGAACCACAGGGTGGACAAGGCCAACCCATCCCAGTAAGGATTTGGTGTGGTGGCCATTGAGGTCCACATATTCCAGCTCATAAAACTGAGCTGCCAAGACAGGGACATTTAAGTGACCCGTGTCTTTATTAATAATAGAGAAATAGCAACAAAAGCAGCTATGATAAGTGCCAGCTCTTATCATGTTCAGATAGGGAAACTGAGTTGGAGCAACATGAAGCCATTTGAGCAGCACTTCCTTCACCCTCCCACATAAAAGGAGTAGAAATCTGATTTCCAGAATCTCGGTTTGGTGATTTGTTCCCTCAAGACTGTAACACTCCGGCTCAACTGCAGAATAATCCAATCCTCAACGTCTGGGACACAGATCTCTGGTGCCAAGGATGAAGTATGCCATCGGATCTAGTCCTAGCGTGCTCTAGCATAGATAGGTGTTATCTCTGTCCATTCTTGGGGTAATTACACCAGTAACTTCCCTGTTTTCTCACATTATCAACGCTGGTAAACAGTATCAATTCTCATAGCTGCTACGAAGGACTTCTGGAGAGGTGCAGAAAAATGGTTGTGATGAACTTGCTGCGACCACCATTTGCTCAGTGAGCCCTGCACACAGCATTCTCCATCCCTGCTGTAATCAAACAAACATTCTTGCAGTTACTATTGACTCCTGGTGTCTGTTACATTTTTCTTAATAACCATTGCAATAATAAGACATTATCAACATGTAAAGTGATCCATTAACCTCTGTAGTGGCAATAAATTGTGCAGCTTTGCCAGGCTGCCAGGACTTACTAATTGAAGAACTAACAGGAAGTTTGTACTTGGAGCAGTCACAACTCATGCATAATTCAAGGCCATGGGTGCTAACCTCACCCTCTGCAATTTAATGGGTATTTCCATGTGTTGATTTATCAGAGAAGTCGGTTCTTTGAAGCAGCTCCTAATGAGGTCTCGCTGGCAACAACAGCATCCTCCAGTTTCTCCTCAGTGTCTGGTTTGCAGGAGATTTAAAACCTCATTTTCTGCCACTGGAGTCAGCCTGAGTTTTGCCAGTGTGGTGAGTAAGAGCAGAATGAGGCCCCTTCACCTCACTAAAAGATGGGCTAGCTTAGCATGACTTTGACATTAAAGAGTTCCCACTAGGTAGCCATTCATTCTGCTTAGACCTCTGAAAATAACATAAAAATGCCCATACCAGGTCTTTCCAATGAATGATCTAGTCCAGCATCATCTCTTAGGCAACAACTGACATCAGGTAAGTCAGACAAACATAGAACAGGGCAAGTACATAGCCACAGTCCCCACAGTCATCTTCCATCGTCCAGTTGGTCGCACTTGGGCAGTCCTGACCCAGAAGTGCATCTTTGAATCCAGCAGTACACACTCTGTCATTAATTTGTTGAATCATTTTTCCTGAACCCAGGCCTGGGACCAGAGTTACTAGCCACAGCTGTCATGAAGATTCCTGGGGCAGAAGAAAAGCCATAGTGTTGTGCACAGTGCCATCAACCGCAGATAACTCCAAACCTTGCTCCAGAGAGTCAGGTCACACTGTTGACCTTCAGAAATCCTCTGTGGAACAGAAAGAGGCTTTGTGTAGCAGTCTGTGCTTGCTCACCCACACTGAACAACACACAAAAAGAAGATGGTGAGAATGAGGATCTGGGAATGTGAGCATCAACAGGGATGTTAGCAAAAGCGAGGTAGTTGAATACTTAGGGACACAGCAGAACTTCTGATAGCTGGAGAGGCACACCAAGAGTGGCCAGGTATCAGGCTTATTTTATAGTCAGTGGGGAGGCATTGGCACTTTTAGGTATACTTCACACCTCAGTGAAGTAGGCAATGGGAGCAGATCTGGTATCTCAATACTTGCAAGTGCCCATTTCACTGAAGAAGGTGTCCAGGTGACAAGTTCAGGTGAAAACAATCAAAGTTAGCAGAGGTAAATGCCACCCCATATGTCTCCTAAAACTGAAGTAGGATGTTACAACTTGGCAGACACAGAAGAGCTGAAGCAATAAAATACAACCTATAGAAACTGCAGGGAGATACTCCAAGGCTGAAGATCCAGGGAGTCAAACTTTTCACGTTTCTTCCTAAATCCATCTAAATAGACAAAGCTCAGAACATAACCAAGTTGGGTTTGTATTTTGCCAGTGTTAGCAATTCCTCTTTCAGTTTTCTCCTCACTCAGAGAAAAGCCATCATTAGCCCATGCCTGTGAGGCATCAACTACAAAACAAAATTTGCCTGAGAGGATGTTTACAAGGTCTGGCAAGCTTAAAAAAAAAAACCCAAAAGACACCCTCGGATATCCTCCCCCCTTCCCAGCAAGAACCTACTTCAGTGAATCCCTGGGGCTTTGACAGACAAGGAGCAGCCCCTCTCCCAAAAAGAACCGGTCTCGCCTGCGGAGAAGGGGATGTTTACCAGAGCCCGACCCCCCCTTTCCCCTCCAACCCTCCCCGCCCCGCTTGTTTCCCGGCCATCGCCAGCCCCTCGCTCCCCAGGGGGGCTCCGAGACGAGGGGGCCGGCGGAGCCCCCAGCGGGTTGGGGCCGGGACCGAGCCCCCGCCGCCCCGGCACCCCCCGGGCTCGCCCAGCCAAAGCGAGTGGCTCAACTCGCCACCCATCCCCCTGCCTCGGTGGTTTGCATTTGCTGCAGTTTCTTGCTGCAAACCCCCCTTCTTCAGCCTTGTTCCGGTTGCCTTGAATGAGCTTATTTGACAGCTAAAAAACAAATTATATCGAGGGCTTGCAAATCTGTCCCTCCACCCTCAAAATCAATCCTCTTTCTCACTCACTTTCCCTGTGTCCCCTCTGCATTTCAATCCTTCCACTGCCTACATTGTGAACCGATGCCAAGAGCCAAGGCAACCAGGGCTGTTACATGAAAGAGTTGCTTTATGTCTGTTTAAACTGCAGTGTCCTATTCAAATAGACCTTATTGTTCAAAGGCACGGATCCAAATAGAAAAAGGATCAGAGAACAGGATACCACACTTCACAGCTCCATACATTGGCTTTCCCTCATACAGCTTATTCACCTCCGAGAATCCCCCCATCCCAAAATCGCATTCAGCTGAAGATGTGACTTGGTTGCTGCACACAAGCAGGGTATAGGCTGAGCCAAAGTCAGCCAGCCCTGCATCAAAATCAATCTACAGGCATAATAAAGTCATTGAGGAGATACAATCCCACTTTATTCCTGGTTAATAAAATCATATCTATTTCAAATCGAGGGTTTCCTCCCAAGTAAGTTTCCCTCTCAAAATCAGTGAGTTTGAGGGTCTAACTCACTAAAAAAGGCAAAGAAACCATCAACACTGCATTTATTTGCTACATGGACAAGATGATGGATACAGCCGAAAGCATCACTGGAGCCACCAACCTTGATTGCAACCCGCCTCTAAAAGGAGGCATCCGCAGGTTGTGGGGAACAGCCCATTTCTAACCCCCAACCGCTCACTTGGCTTCTCACCTTGCAAAAATTCCCTCTCTCCTGAAAGAGCAAACCCCGCGCTCAGTGTAAGCGCCCACCGGGAGCCAAAGCCTGCTCTGCACTGCCACCCGCAGTCAGAGCCCGGGCTGCAGCGAGCCCGCTGCCTTCAGGCTCCAGCCTTCCCCGGCCTCCGCAGGCATTCAGCCGACTTCTTTATATTCCGTTTATCACACAGTGCCTCGCCCTCCTGCCAAAAACCAGGCTGATCTGTTTTGCCATTTCCCCCCAGATAAAGTACCTAACAACGGTCACAGCATCCCCGAGTTCCAGTTTAATCCAGGGAGCCAAGAGCAATTCGCAGGTATGAACTGAGTCCTCACAGTACCTTCCAGACTCCTGATAAAAATCAAGGACTAACTAAACAGAGCAAGTGCCAAAACCTGTTTTTTCCCCTCTAGTTTTGACACAAAGCCACATCCACAGGGCTTCTCTCTCTCTCTCTCCCCCTCCTGTCTCCTACATACATCACGCTCCAGAGAATGCAGACAGTACCCTGGCTCACAAATAAAACCACTCTGGGGATACAAGGAGCTCTAGAAGGCATTCATGCTGGGACTATCATCATGTTCCCAAAAATCTGAAGTGCCACAGTTAGTAATTTGGTATGGAAAAAACCCAAAACATCTTACTAAGTGCCACACAATTTCCTTCATTTGTTCTCTTAACCACCTCCTCTCACTAGTGGGGGCAAATTTATGTGGGTACAACCACAAGTTAAGAGATAGCTGCAAATACTATCTCTGTTAGCATGGAATTGCAGGCACTATTCAACTTCTATGACAGGAGAGTCCAAGTTCTGGATTATCTGAAAGGAGATAAGTACAGAGCCAAGATTGTAGTGTACAGTGTAATGAGTTTAGTGGCAAAGCATTCAGCACACAACTGTTGCTTCTGAAGGTACAGCTCACATTTTCAAAAATACTTTGCCTTGTATCTTCATACCTAGATCAAGTTTTACATCCCAGCAGCCAAAGTGCCACAGAGGATGTGTAAAAGAAACAGTACCCAGAGCAAAATTCTGTAGTCCTGTTGCTGAAAAACATGCAAGCTCCAAAACTGAGAGCAAGGTCTTCTTCCATGGCAGAGGAAGGGCTTACAAAGTGGCTAAAGATACTCTCCCCCCTCCATCAGAGGAGCAGAAGTGCCACTGTGCTTCTGGACATGTGGGCAAGTTAGAGAAGCAGGGATGCCACTCCTCCTCTTTGGGCTGTGGCAAAATAAAAGTACTAAAGCAGGGACAGCCCTTCAGAGTTCCTTCCCTCACACAAGGCCTCTGCTTTTCATCGCAAGCCAGGGGAAAGATGGGGAGCTAAGGGCAAGGGAAAGGACCAGAGGGACAGTCCTCTGCATTCCACAGGGCTCAGATGCCTGCAGACAGATGGGAGGTGATATGGTGCTCAGGCAGAGACCACCTAATGCTGGAGCCTGAGTCTGTTCAGATATTTATGCCAGAGAATGGGCATAACCACAGGAAAGGAGACAACACTGCCACTTCCAGCCCTGCTGCTGGACACCCAGCAGCCGTTGTCAGCTGTTAACCCTCCACAGGCCCCAGTTCCACGGTTGCCATGGTTCTTCACTAACAACACAAACCACCTTCCAGGAAGACCGCTTGTCAACACAGAGAGGCTGAACGATGCTCTTGGGTGGGAACAGGTTTTTCACCCCAGCAGAAACATCTGAAGATCCGTTCCCACTGGGACCTTTCCCTAGGAATATCTGGATCCACACCAACACTCCTCAGGACAGCCTGGATGAGACCTGCCACGAGATCTGGAAGCGTTTCCAACGGCTCTCCGAGGAGCTGCAGCCCCCATGGCTGGTGTCACCCCAGCAGCACGCTCTCTGCTCTGACCTGGCAGGGATCCTTCAAAGCAACAGCACCAGCTTCCAGAGCAAGTAAGTGACCTTTAAGTGTTCCCAAGCTCTAGGGAGAAAGGCCTCTGCTTTCCTTCCTACACCTTTTCCTCAACCAAGGCTTTTGTAACGGGTTGAAATGAAAGCCCAGGGCACAGGGTACATCGATTGCTGCCTGACAGCCTCCTAATGAGGCAAATTTATCCCACTTTTTCCCACTATAGCCAATTTTCTTTGGGGAAGAAAAAAAAAGTGTGTGTGTCCCATGAAATCTGACTACTTCAAATTCTGAAGCACCATAAGCAGCTGCTGCATTCGCTTCCCCACAACATTTAAAGAAAAACAACCACACACACATCAAAATATTTACAGGAAGAAGTGAAAGCAGCATTCAAAGGAGCAAAATCGAAAATTAAAGTGTTATAAGGAAGCCACTGTAAACAGCTGATCTTTACAAAGAAAAGCTGGATTTAGCACAGAAAAATTTATGCCAAATCATGTTTCACAGGACAAATAACGGTAAGAGGGAAGCATGCTCTTCAGATTAATGGGATAATATTGACTGTACGCTCCTAAAGCAGGAAAAGTAAAATTTCTAAATCCAGCTAACAATCAGCACCCATTAGTACACGTCCACTTAACATCCAAACAAGCCAGCATGCAAACCTGGCCTGTCTGGTGTGGTTTGGAAACCACGTAAATAGTTATTTCATCTTTAGAAACAGTAACTGAGGAAGCAGATAACTCAGGAACTGCACCTCAAAGTCCCAGCTCCTTTACTTCCTTCCTCAATATCCTACAGTCACAATCTGCAGGGTCTCCAGATTAAATGCAGGAAGGTAGAAGCCAGGTAAATCATGAATAACCAGTGAAGCCCATGGGGTTGCCTGTCATGGTCAGTTAAGTGACATATCTGAAACATCTTTGCAATTAGCACACACTCAGCCACATACTTTGGTCCTGCCAGTTGCTAAAAAGACTTAAGAAAGATGACATTCTAAAAACCAGACAAGAACTGATCTACCAACAGCCTTAACTGTATTCTTTAAGAACACATTTAGCTCTTAACCTACTAGAGGGCTGGTCTTTGGCAAGAAGTCTACTGCAGCAAGACCAACATGACTTCTAGCCCCCTCAACCTGCAGGTACCTTGAAGCTTGTGCAACTGGGCAGAGGCAGCTGATAAGGAGAGATTTCACGTTGCTGCTTTAAGTATTTTAGGAATTTTACTATTATACTATTTTAGTATTTTACCATGAGTTTTAGGACCCTGTGATGGAAGCAATGGCTGAGACAGCCACAAGAACCTGAGACAAACTCAGCAACTTTAGTTTAGACAGAACTAAATACAGCGAAGCCCAGTGGCTACTGGGCTATCCTTGAGTTCAAAATAATGATCCTCTACTCACTGTTCATCTACTGAGTTGAATCACCTTTGGCAACTCACCTGCTATTTCACTCAGCAACACTTTCCTTAATTAGCTAGCAGGCTCTTCAGGATAGAAGTGCCCTCTACACACACACTCATGCAGCAGAGTATGTTGATCAACAGTTCCTCAAAGACCCCAGAGTCACCAAACCTTCCAACAATAGTAAAACTCAAGCGCTAAAACCAAATTACTGTACAGAGCTCAAACTGCTTTAAAATGGAAACAATCCAAGCGAGACAGCCCTGGGTCAGGTTCCCACCTTTGAGGTAGTAACTTCCATACCACCCTACCTTGGCTGCCTCTGTTACTCCTCAAATAAAAAGACAGATTAAGAAAAATCCTTCCACATATACTAACTGTCAGTAGAGGTGTTACCTCATTCATTGGCTGCAGTAGCATCAGCAGCCAAAGATTATGCTGCATGACCTTGCTCAATTTAGCAATCCTTAATTATTTCAAAATATTGACTTATGCAAATTGCTGCTATGCTCATTTAAAAATGTATCTGGAATCTTTTGAACAAACAACAAGTTTCACCCTCCTGGTGTTGTTCTGGAGGGTTTGGATACAGAAGAGCAAGTTCTGAGAACACCCAGAGCAGGCAGTGACAAGAAGCTCTTTTGTTGAGGATGGCACTATGTACCAGCATAAAGGGGTTCATGATCATCTATGAGAAGACGGCAAAGCTTTATAGGCAAGCATCAGAGGTAGGAACACAGCATGCTACAGTCACATCTTCAAACACTCAGCTACAGGACTCCAGTAACCAAATATCCAAAGGAGACAAGCAGCATAGCTGGCACCTCAATGCCAAGTCTTTCCAACTGTAGTCAAGACACAATGCCACCAGGTTGTACAAAGCAGTAAGAGGGGACCCGAAGAATACGAGATTTAAATAAGTACAAGATTTGAGTAAGAAGTTGCAGAATTGGGGCTGCAGCCTGAAACACCATCAGAAACCAGAACCCGACTGAAAAATGGAGTGAAAAGGATAATCCTTACTTTGAAACAGCCTAACAATTTTCTGTTTTCATATCCAGTGTGAATCTGCTGAGGGTTTTGTTAAAGAGAGTGTCTATTTCCTTTAAAAACAGGGGAAGTAGCATCCTACTAAAGTGATCCTATGATTAGAGCTAGGAAATTCTAAACTGTAACTCTACCTAATTTCAGCTGTTTATGAACCATATGTGTACCCATACAGTGTATGCACAGACTCTTCTTGGCTTGAAGGGAAGACTGATGGTAAATTGATAATACATTGTTATCCAACATACTTGGATATGAAAGAGCAACCTGAAATTAAAATCTCAGTTTTGAGTAGGTACTCCCAATAGGCATTAATTGGTACTTTGAGAAGGTAACCATTATAGGCACTTAGGTGTGCCTTAGAAGAACAGAAGATTGCTCAGCTTTGACAGCAGTCCCACTGGAAAGTCCCAGAGGACTCCGGGGGTATCAAGGTGCTTTGTGATGCACCCTACAGATTCAACCATCTGACAGTCTTCTCTCCCTCTATGGAAGATGGTTAATGAGCTACAAATACTACACCACCCAGCCCTGTTAACACCTTACAGGTGATAACCAAGATGACAAGTAAGTCCAAAGAGATTCAGGCCATCACCCTGCAAAGATTAAGGATCCACTAAGCCAGGTAGGTTGAAACCATGTAAAGCTGTAGCCTGGAGAGCAAATAAGACTTCTCCCAGTAGGGAACTGGGATGCAAGCCACACAATCCAGAAAGCTCTTTTAGTGTCCAGAGTCATGAAGCTAAATTTACTCTCCCTGAAAGGCCACAAAAACCAGCACAGGGCTCAGCCATGTAACTAAAGTAAGGCTTCCCCACTTTACTAACTATTGTAAAGATAACTTCACTAGCTATTAGAGCAGTTGGGAATCATATGTCATGGGGAAGTATTTAGTTCTGCCTTGGGGCCAGTGTAACCCACCTTAAAGCACTCACTGCCAGCAGAGAATCATCTTCCTTGATACAAACCTTCAGTTTTTATTTACAAGCAACACGTATTTCAACCCACAAATATTTTTTAGTGTACACTTTATAAGCATTCTTTGCAGACCTACATTTCTGTCATCCAACTTCAGTTATTCTTAGATAGATGCATTAGCGAAATTAAGATTATTTTTCCCCCCTTTCATGTGGTTCTTTGGAAGAGTGTCAAAGATTAAATTTTATCCTGGTTAAGACTGAATACTTGAGTCTTACATAGAAGACCAATTGAGACAGAAATGCAAGGTTTAGAAGGAGCTAAGAAAAGTAGCTTGAAAGTCAAACCTCCTTTAACACAGCTGTATTCCACTTTCTTGCAGCAACTACTTACTGGAGGAACCAGGGGGCCTTGAAAGCATCTACAAAGCAGTGATTGGAGCCAGAGAAAGGGAGATGAAATTAAAAGCTCTCTGTGATGCTCAGCTTTCTGCTAAATCTGGTACAACACAGCTTCTGTGGTCAGCAAAATCCAACAAGAATTCCGAGGGGCTGGAAGGCGGCAGAGTGACAGGTGCTTGTGGCACAGAGCACACCAAGCTGCCAGTGCCGGTTCTAGTGAAACACCCAGACACTGCCAGAGGTGCAGGCAACAACACAATGACCAAGGAGATGCAGGGAGCAACAGAGTTCATGCAGAATGGCCTGTTCAGCTCTGCCAGGAGCAGTGCAGCCATGCCAACAGCAGCAGAAAGTCAAGCTGCAGGACAGAGGCAGCTGCTCCCACCATCTGCCAAGACTCCCTCCAAAATGGATTCCAATGAAGTCACCAAGAGTCCAGGTATGGATCTGCTCTTTGAACATCAGCTGGGAGTCATGGGGAAACCAAGAAATAAACCAGATGCTGTTGAAGAGCAGATGGCAGGAGCTAGTCAAGCATCACCGCAACGTTTACTCTACAGTGATGCCCTTTCGAGCCTCATGCAAGAGACTGAGAACTACCAAACATCCTTTGCTTTCAAGAACTCTCATTTTACATTAGGACACTGATCTCTCCCTCCCTTTTAACTAGCACCTATCCAGTGTCCTCCTCATGTTAAAACAGAGTAGACTTAGGAAGGTCATACCATGGAGATGTATTTATCTGGTCAGTATTTTCTAGAAGCTGAGGGTTTTTTGCTTGGGGCATTTAGGGTTTCTTGTGGGGGGGGTTGTTTTTGTAATGTCATGATCTTGGGGTTCCCAGTGTGAGCCATTTACAAAGACCTTGATTTCCACAGAGTATTGACAACTACGTTCCTTGAAGCATCTTGGAATAGACAAAAAACAATGGTACATGTCCAGATCAACCCTTTAAATTTCTGGACTAGATTTATCAGTCTGGAGACCTAAGACACAATCAACTTATTCTGTTGTAATTTTCTTATCTCAGAGAGCTTTGAACTTTGGGCAAAGGTTCTTGTTTTAGCCCTACAATTTCATTTGTTCCTATGGCTCAGGCAATTAGCTTTATTCCAGGTCCTGTGGGTCAGAGTTTAATGGCCCTACAAGTGAATTTGAACTGCTAATTGCCAAGTTTGGGTCACTGTGATGCAGAACCACAGCCTGCAAAGGTACTGGACATCTTAAACAGATTTTGCATACAGGCAAGGCATGTTCTCTTAATTGCAAATGTTCCACAGATTAATGAAGAGAATGCATGTCTGTTAGTATCTCTAACCTTGTTTTGTTTTGCAGGAACTACTTCAACATCTGATAAAAATGTTAAATACAATGCAACTCCTCCAGTCTTTTCTACTCCTTCAGTGACCATGGTACCAAGTCAGGCAGTGTGGCAGACTCTGCACTTCCCTCCGTTCTCCATCTACACCAAGTACTCTTCACCAAGCTTTCCACAGTTTCAGGTAACATCAACCAGACCCATTTTTGGGGAAAAGAGAACAGAACACCCCAGGCCTGTAGTGACAGGCTCTGAGCACTACCTACTGCTATTTGAACCGCTGCTTGCTGGTTTGTAGGGTAGAGTAAGAACCAGATTGCTGTCCTACTACAGTAAGTGGCTTTGAGTCACAAAGCTTTATCAGCATATGCAATGCCATCCTCCAAGATGGAGAACTGGAAGTTTCCCTTTTCCTTTAAGCCAATGATTAGTTAGCACAACATTTTCCTACTTAGCAAAGGATGAGGACACAGTCCATCCAGATCCCAGCAGTCAGCAGGGAAGCAGAGTTTTTCCCCAGGCAGAATAGAGGGGAGAGCAGGCTCTTCTTCTGTCTCCCCAAGTCTGAGACCTCAAAACAGAACACTTCTACCCAGAGCTGAAGAATAAACTTACCTCTTCCTGGTTTGAGAACAATATTCCCTTAGAAAAAACTTACACAAAAGGAATTAATAGACTAAAGTCAGACTGTTTTAAAAATCATGCCTTACTTCTGCTTACCAGGGTCCCTGTCAACAGAGAGCAAGGATCCCGTACCTGCCAGCTCTGCCCCCTTCCTTTGGATGCTACTTAAGACAGGTACATTGAAATGAGTATGAATATGCTTTAATCTGCAGAACAGGGATGCTAAAGCACAACGCATCAGAGCAGTTTGTCATGTGCCAAGATTGACATTGGGGCCATCACAAAAATAGAGCTGGGGACAAGATGCTGAACTGGTGTAAGTTAATGCAGCTTGCTGGAGAACTGGGTGCCACAAATAGCTCAGGAGCTGGTCTTAAGCCTCTAACTAAAAACATTTACTGCTTCTGCTCCAAGTTTTGCATAAAATTGGGAGGGACCTCTGTGTGTGTCTGAAAAAATATTTCAGCAACTCCAGTTTCCATTTCTGGGTTTCCTGCTCTGTTGGTACTCCCTGTCCCACTTCTTTAAGTCAATGTTATCTCTTTTTCCTCCCCAGGTAGCTCCATACAGCCCACAGCCAATTTTCCCACAACCTTACACACCGATACTGGTTCAGCCTGGTTATCCATACCAGCAGATGACCCTACCTGCACCACCCAAAAACATCCAGGATCTGTCACGCATGGCAGGCAATGGGACCAAGTACCTCCTTCCCCATGGGTATGGCCATGCAGATTTACTTGTTGGGGTTTTTTTCCCACCAAAAAAGTTAGGTTTTTAGTTACTGATTAAATCTTTAGCTCTACACAGGTTTACTGTAACTGGGTTTCCCAGTTATATTCTCAAATTCCAAATCTGAACAAGATTTACTGGAAGGTCCAAATTCTACAATGATTCTGATACAAAACCAGACTAATTAGTTTTGGGTGAATGAACCTGGAAAACTGTGCTATAGGAGTTGCCACCTACAACCTCCAATCAATATCACAAAAAGTATAAACACTTCAACAAAAAGGAAATGATTCAACATGATAGAAACAACAATATTTTGACACCATCAGAATGAAATTAAAGGATGAAATTAAAGGATTCATTGATACCTTTCTATAAAAACTGTAGTTAAAATCAACTTGTTCCAAGGGTCTGATAAAATCATCTCCAGAGATTCAAATTCTATATATCATCTTCTGTTAAATGCTTATGGGATAGACAAGAATAGCACATGCTTCCCCCTAGATCACCCCCCTAGAAACCATATTACACATTACAAAATGAGAGGGGATAAAGGCTTTTTAAGAGCTTCATTATTACAAAGAAAAAGTAGTAATTTGGAAGTTAGATATAAACACCTGAAACCTGACTTCATTTTATTTTCTGTTTTAGGTGCAGTGCTACACCTGGAGGAGCTATGACAACTAACTTCAGCTACTTTTCCAGTAGACCTGTGTAAAATTTTAAGATAATCCAGTTTTCCTGTTCTAGTACTGACAGAAAAACCTGCTTTAAGTCTTAGGGTCCTATAAGGACTTCATATTTTCCCCCAAAGTGAATGTTTTCATCTAGAATAATCCCCTATGATTTATATGGTAAGAAACAGCTGCATGACAATTCATCTGAAATAATTTTTTAGGATGACAGAATAAGAAGGGGCTTTTTTGTTTTGGAAGATGGAGACAAATAATAAAAATGTTTTATTTATGACAAATGTCTGAGCTGCTTAGAATTGAGTCCTGATGCAATAAAAGAGGGTTGATAGGAAAGAGTCTTGGCCACAAATTTCAGAGATAGTAACTTCAGTTGTGTATTCTAAGTGAAATTAAACACAGACATTCAATAGCTGGGTGGTGCAGCTCCATGCATGACATATTCCTGTCTTACTACCTCAAACTAATGCTAATCTAGATGGTAATCTGACTTTATTATAGAAGATCAAATCGTAAAGCTTATATGGAGAATCTTGTTAAACTATATTCCCTTGGTTATTTAACTCAGGGGTTTTGAGGCTTTAACTTCTGACTGCAAACCTCCACTGCTGCAAAACAGCATCTGCTTCCTCTGGAGCCTGCACCACTGCTGCAGCAGCAGAGCAGCCAGGCATCCTCCAGACAATGGCTGTGGCTCTCCGTCTGCTTTAGTTCAGCCACAGTTTGCTGGCTGGGAAGTAGAAGGGTGATTAGATGGGATTCTACAGCCTGAGCCATACGTGTCAGAACAAATTACCACAGAGGTCTCTCCCAACCTTAAAACCAAGGAATAAGGCCTCAGTCACAAAGATCTGACAGTTTGCAATCATCTAGCCCTGTGCCCAGTAGCAAGTCAGTCTGCTCCTCAAGTCAAGGAGACAGTTATACGTTGCTTAAGAAGGATAGTGCACTCATCCATTAACTCTTCACACTGCTTAACAAAAGCTCAGGTGTTTCACAAACGGGTCCTAAAAGTTGTAGAGCATCATTCATTCCTGGAGGAGCTGATGGGACCAAATACACTTTACCTCAGTAGGTAGAGCACTTTGTTGAGAGGAGAGACTTCAACAGTGGCTCTTAATTCAAGCAAAGATGGAGCACCCTTCCATTCACTGAATTTTAGGCTTGGCCCCAGATACAAACACACCAGGGGTTTTTTACTCTCTTCCCAGTAAATAAAACTCATCTTGTAACTTTAACACAATTTTAGCCCTTCCTTGCCTTTAATCCTGTTTAATGTAAATTGTATGTATCAGTTGTGCAGACTTAGCTGAAGTGAGTAAAGAATTCAGAGTATGTTTACTCTTGTGAGGTTGACAAACAATCTTACAGCAATTGATCTTTCAGGTGACATTTCACACATGACAACTACTGTACTCCTCACTGTTCCTCTTCCCACACTACATTGACATCCCTTTTGGGTTACTTCAGGTGGCTGAGGTGATCTGGGACAATTTCTAATATGAAATTCATGCTTTGGCAGGACATGCCCACTTGCCCTCTGTTCTCCACCTACTGCTGCAGGCCAGAGTTTCAACAAACATTAATGAGATGAGCAACTAGGAACTTGTAGTGTCCCCCCCAAAGTGTTAACGTTCTTCACTCTCCTTGCCTTGTGGCTAAGGCAACAGGTTCTGAAAGACTGTTAAAGTAATAACAAGGCAGCCAGAAGAAATCAAAGCCCATAGTCAAAGCTCACCAACTCCCACCAGCATCACCAACAATGTTCTTATGGTTTTGGTGTGCCTCACAGCAGAGAGGACACCGTGGAGATACCACCTCTGCCATCTCACCAACACTTGATTTGTCAGCAACAAGTAACCCAAACCAGATTATTACACTGTTGTACCACAATTAAGGCTTAGAAATCTGTGTAATCTCTTCAGGGAACTAAAGATTAGCCAACAAAAATGAGCTACCTCCATGGTCATTCCCAGGAATAATGAGGCTGCAGGATCGTTAAGGCACAAGTGGTCTAAACCACAGCTGTATCCCTCAGTCAATAACATTGGCACACAAAGGCAGGGTGGCAGGGTTTTCTACCCAAAATGCTTGTCAATATTTTTCTTTCTTCCCCATTATTCAACACATGGCTCTGGGCCTCATATAGAGCTACAGAAGGTTTCCAGTTCCCTAAAGCCATTCGCTCATGCTCAGAAATCCACCTTTCCAGCCTTCCACAACACACCTTTCCTAAACCTCTAGGAGGCAAGAAAAGGAAATTATCCCTGATTTACAAATAAAGCTGAATACTGGGAAATGAGAGCTCAAGGATTTCATCCATCTGGTTTAAGGACACTAACTGCAGGGAGTCAAACGTTCTCAGGAACATGAGCCAATATCAAAATTCACATAGACTTTCCTCTAGTCTTGACCCTTTCTGCAACTCCTTTCAGGGCATCCCATTGCTACCTGATGTCACATGCAGCTCCCTTGGCCAAATCCTTATTTCTTTCCTAAGTCAATCCTGATTTTTTTCTGGCTTCCTCTTGCAATGCACTCACCGTATCCTCCATTAAGTCTGTTACAGGTTTTGCTTTCAAATAGAATTCTACACAACAAAATAATTATTTACTAATTTTTTTCAAAACCTGAACTTGCTTTGTCTGAAGTCAGATACGTTCTGCCCCAGTAAATTCCCATTTTCTTTAAGTAGAAGAGAAGCTTGGATTTTTCTGCTCTTAAATCCACTGGCTGTTTTTCTCCAATATTCCTAATGCAATTAGCATAACACGATAAAGGAATCATCAAGTCCTTTTCCATTTTTCTTCCTTTATAAAAGGACTGATGACAAACTGGGAATCAGAATCTGTATTGAATTACATTTGCCACAAAAGAGTTCATTAAGTAATAGTACATAATAAAAATCGTCTGTCAACTTGAAGGATAGACCAAATCCACTTAACGAAACAGCTGGTTATTTTCTAGAGCACTCTATAGCTCATAAATGGTCAATATGAGCAAGGAGAAAGACTGAGACAAAGGGAAACAAGGAACAGATATTACCATGCTAAGCCACAGTGTAAAGGCTCACCTTGGGCACAGTTAGAGCATGACTGGAGGTAAAACCTTGCCTGGTGAACCCTGATTTCCCCCTCATTATAGTGCTGGCAATGCTTGTTTGCCAGGAAAATGATTATGAGGCTCAAGGCATGACAGACCAGGAGATGCTTCAACAGCTAGAGCATCAACAGCTAGAAGCATCTAGCTTCAACAGCTAGAGAGCATCATCAGGCAACCTGACTTTCTGTCCCATGACAACATATCAAATGGTCCATGAAGACAGTAGGACTGGGGTCACATCTCTGCTCCCGACTGTTACACAAGGCTGAAGCTGCACTGCCACATCCCAGTGGAGAAGCAGCACTGCTCCCAGCCTCCCCAGCCAGGAAACTCAACCATAAAGGTGCTTCTGACTTGCAAAGTTTGTGCTCTCAGCAGCAACTCTGGGCAGGGAAAGCAGAAGGATAAGTGCTAGTCCTTGGCTCTAACAGGCTCCTGACAGAAAGTTTACCTCCCTTTCTACATTCAGCTCACTCACCAAATACTACAAACCCACACACACTCTCTGCACTGCTTTGGCTCAAGGGATTTGTTCTAAGATCCTTCAAGCCCCATAACATGCCACTTACAGTGAGAGTACCACAGGTAACACTCAGTGCCACAGAGAGCTCTTGTTGGGAATAAAGGTCACCCATGACATGGCATCACTGTGAACCTCTGGTGCCCTTACTTGCATGTATTTAACACAACAGCCTCCAAAGAGCAACCCTTCTTAAAAAGGGTCAGCTGCATTTTAATCCTGTTGACTCTTCACCATCACAGGGATTTATTACAAGACACATTCTTAGCCATCCTGTGCTTCCACATATCTACAGAAGTTCTGGGCAGCAGATTTACGTGGTGCTTTATTAGTCTTAGAAGAGGATGGATGTAGCCCTACTGCGTGCATAGGGGCTGTCATGGTGGAGTCCAGCTGCATCTCTGATCCACGCAGAACTTGAGAGCTTTACAAAACCCAGAATTATATGACAAACTCCTACCTGGATTATCATCAAGAGCTGCTTTTTTTAATCAGTGCTCAGGTAAATGGGCCTGTCCCCGGTCAGCCTTATTGCTTTGACTCCAAATCCTCTTCACAAGCTACATACAGTTTCTCAGAGGACTGATGTACACAGATGAATACTGCCATAAGAAAAATAAACTTATTTCAGGACTCATTAGAAAACTCATCAGAAACCCAGAGGTTAGTGAGCATGCTGACAGTTTCCCCTCCTTCCCTCTCTTTAGCCTCTGTCTCCTCAAAAGTGGATTTTAATAGTCCAAGCTTTCCCAAATTCCTTCAGAAATCTCAAGATTCACATTCAGTTTGTACCAAACCCAATTCCTTATGGATGGGATGATACTGCAAACAGAAGCCTTGCATCAGGGGCTGTAAAAACTTCTTGCCTGTCTCCTATTACTATACATAATCATATCAAAACACAACTCGCCTCTTCTACCCTATGTCATCATCCCTCACTGTACAGGATGGAGCAATCTGGTTTTGCTATTTATATTACTTTACAGTGACTCTGAATCACAACAGCATTTGTTTACATACACAATAACCAACATTATTTTTAGCACACAAAACCACAACCAGCATTATCCAATTCTTTAGAACCCCTGTGTTCTTTACCTGCTACAACAGGCCAGGAGCCACTGAGTTACTGGCTTTAAACACCAGGTTTTCCCCTATCAAATAAGCCCTCATATTACCCTGATCACATTCACAGGAATCCTCACTGAGTAGATCTAAGTTTTGCTGAAGATCTTCCCCATCCCAGCAGACATCAGTGGGAGCAGCAGACACCCAGCGTTGCAGGATTACTCTGGAGATTGAACCACCTTCTTCAGCAGGCATGAAACAGTGTTTCTCTCCCTTTCCTCCAACTTTCTCACACAGCTTGTCTTGCTACCACTGCAGTTTTTCTCCCAAATCTCTTAGTCCAGCTACCCAAAACAAACTCCTACAAAATTAGCTTGCATGGTTCCCGAGTCTATTAAACTTAAGATAATGTGGGGAGGGGGGGATTGATTGAATAGCTATTAATCAAAGGATGAGTTTTATTCTTGTGATGTCATAAACTGCAGAAATAGAACTCAAGCAGTTAAATTACAGGAATGCCAAGAGAAATAGATAGCTTTAATAATACATTTTTGCCTATCTGTTATATTTTATATGTAGCTTGCAGAAGAGAATTAAAAAGTTTTCTACCCTATAAAATTGCCATTTAAAAAGGGGAAAAAAAGCCAAAATAGATTCTGTCACTGATAAAGAGTACAATTATTCCAGGCTAAAAAGTTTATTCTTTTGCTAACGTGTGAGATTACCACAGTTCAGAGCCTATGGGAGAGGAGGGGGCATCATTCTGGGCCCTGAGCTCACAAGACTGGGTGCATCACCTAGGAAAGCACAGCAAATGCACAGATGTCTCATGCAGGCAGGCCCCTGTTAAGGCAGAAAGCTCTCTGGCTGGTGTACCCTGTCTACCATGGCACCCAAGTCCTGTGGATGCTACTAGGGCAACAGAGTATTGGGATGTGTACAGATCACATGGCAAGTCACAGCTTAACAGAGGTGTCTAAAGGAGCAAGGGGGTTGGCCAGTAACCTCTGCTCTTCCCCAAGACCTACCCATCCTAGGAGATTGCTTTTAGCATATCCAAGGCCAGACAACTTTTGTAACACTGTTTGCACAAAGCATTGCTGCCCACTACTGACAAGCCTCTCTTCAGCAGGACAGCTGTCTTAGCTGCTTCAACTATTCCTACCTCAATTCACAGTCCAACAGGCATTCCCTCTACACAGTCCCAGGCCTAGCATTTTATTCTCCTCCCTTCACCCTATGTCCTTTCAATCTCCAAGACTTTTCTGTGCACACCCATCCCAGCTCCTGGAACCTGCAAATTAAGTGACATTATCTGGGTGGAAGGTTTCCAAAGAAAACACCTAGATAGTGTTGATGGGCTGAGTTGCTTCCCTCTGGGAGTAGGGCTCAAGAACTCCCAGGGGATGTTGTGCTGTGGTATGTCTAGCATAACAAGTAAAAAAATGACACTTTGAACCCCTACCCTTAAGAACTGTCACCCTTTAGAAGTATTACAAGCATTACATCTGCATCTTTCAGATTGCTGATTTATGCTGATGAACCAGAAGCCAGTTTCCACATCTCAAATCCCTTCAGTCTCAGCTGTGTTTTATATATTGCCCTCCAAACACTGTCTTGCAAAGACAGACATTGATAAGTACATTGTAGTATTAGAATCTCTTAGTAGGGAGCAGACTACATGAAGTCTAGATTTATCAATCTAACTGCAATTGCATAGGGGGTGCCTACGTTATTTAAGAGGTAAATCCATCTGACAGAACTCTACACTTAGGGATAGCCCAAGGTTAGGAGAAACACACTTAGAAACACTTCCAACATGCTGGCATGTGAATTTAATCTTCTTTTCATATTCACCCCTCAGAAACATGCCCCTGTTAATCTTTCACAGATGCTTCTGCAACAGCAGGGCTTATCAGCACTGAAGTGTTGTATTGAACATGCACTCCTCTCTCACCTCTGAGAGCAGATTTGGTCTCCTGGGATGAGGGAAGTATCCAGCTGAGGAAGTGAGCAGCAGGAAGCAGTCTATGTACATTTTAATTTTTCACACTGTGTTTTCCTTTTGGAGCACTCTGTTCTGGCATTCAGATTTACACACAGAATGTAAGGCTAGAAGGAAGCTACAAAGGTCACTTAGTCCATCTTCTACCCTAAGGCAGGATCAGCATTACATGAAGCATCTGCCTAGATGATGTATATACAGCTAACCTAGGCAGAGCTGATGCTACCTTGGGCAGAGAGATTGGGGAGGTGGTTTATTGCACATCACAGTTATTCATCTTTACATGGCATGTTGCCTTTAACAAAAAGGAGACCAACTGTCCATCTAAGCATCCCTTAGCAAATGTCTGCTGCCAACATGTCTCATACAGTAACTCTCAAGACCAGCTTCTACAGTACCTGTGCATTTCCCCCCCTCGAGGTCTCTCAGCCTGCCTGCTGCAGGACAGCTCCCCAACCTAAGCACACATCCCCCACAAGTGTTTTACCAAAGCCTGCAGTTAGCTGGGGAGCACTAGCTTGGGTTTTCATGGGATATTTTTGGTTGGTTTTTAATTGAAACAAGACTGGATAACATGGTTAGATGTTGATGGCCACTGATTACAAAGCACCTGACAGATTCCAAAAGAGGAAGAAGGGAAGGAAGATTTTAAACTCTAGTCTCTTCAGCATTCCAGCACTCCACACCCCCTCAGATACCATCACAGCTCAGCCATGGGAAATACACTGCAGTTTTCCTGAATTTGTTCTGGCAGAAGCTGCTACATTACTCTTCTCAAGCCAGGAGAGTGAGTGCCTTTGTCCCCACATCTATCCCAGGAGCTCAGCTCATGCCCAGCACTCAAACACACCTCTCTGGAGCAACACAGACCTACACAGGCTGCAGAGATTCTTTCTGACCCCTCTCTGCTCCTTGTGTTTCTCCCCAGAGCTCTTTAACAGAACAATCTCCATCCCTGCTAAAATTGCTCATACACAGGTTTACTCCAGCAGCTCCCTGTAACACCTCTGAGTTCTAACACATTGTAAACAGATTGCAACAGACTGCATCACACCTTATGTAGCAGTAGGAGGCTGAAGGGCTGAGCATCTCAGCCTCTACCCCCACCAGCTCATCTCATCATCCTGCTTGGTACAGGATCCACACCTGCTCCAAGGCTTCCCTACCAGGGCCTGGAACTGAGAAATTGAAACACATAGCATGAGAGACTGACCCAGACTACTAGTAATTCCTGATGTATGTGAGCAAGAGCAAAGCACATCTGGATAGGCACAGTCCTCCAGGAGTGAAAAAGCTTCACAAGACAGCATGGCATCACCATAGGTGAAATGGTGAGCTCAGAAAAACAGATCAACTGGCCTCACACTTGAGCTCCATGGTTGGTTTTTAAGCACTCCCTACAGCCCATTAACCAGTCCTTCCCAGTGGGCTGGTTCCACTGCTCATTTCTATGGGCTTAAAACCAGGATCCATGGGTGGGTGTATGTCCCCACCTGAAGATTGTATCTTGCATATTGCCCAAGTCACTGATAAATGCCCACTTGCTGCTGTGGCAGTGCCTCACCATTTGTACACTGCTGAATTAATCTTATTAGGAAGTATAATATTCAGAGCATTTGTTTCTTACTTCCTTTCATTTGTATAAATATGTTGCTCTGCCATGTTCTCTAATTGCTTAACATCTGTTAGAAGGAAGAGAAAATAAACACATTATGGCAAGAACAAACTGTAATACCCTTTAAAAATGTAGAAATGTTTTATAGAGTGGGTTGAGAAAAACAGGAATAGTAAAGCAAAAAAAAAACCTGTCAAAGCTGCCCAGCCTGTGGAGCAAGAAGTCTTTGTGGTCAGTGCTGGGAGCATCCTGAGACAATTAAGTTCACTCAGTTTAATTTTCACTTTTGATTCAAGTGTTAATTGACTCCAAGCAGTGTCTGGCCAAAACCTCACACAACTGAACACACAGGTTTGAAAGAAATATGTTCTGCTCAGCCTCTGCTAGCAGCATCCTGAGCAGGCTCTCAGGGTTTTGCATACAGGATCTCCTCAGGTCTCTGTACCATTTGTAAGCTGAATATTTAAGGGTAGGCTGCTGGTTTAGGGTTAATCAATGACATTGGCTTCACAGACAGGCACTAACACCCCTGCCAGTTTGGGGTGAATGTGAGCAGCATCCACATCGCTCCACAAGAACTAGGGACAAGCAAGAGCTACAACCCCCTGAGTGAATCCTACAGCCACAAAGCATCAGGATGCTTCTGAATTTGGAGGCTGAGCTAGCTTTGGCCTTCAGGCTGCCCAGAGAAGTAGTGGATGCCCCGTCCCTGGAAGTGTTCAAGGCCAGGTTGGATGGGGCCCTGGGCAACCTTGTGTAGCTCCAGGCCTGGAGGTTGGTGGCCCTGCCTGTGGCAGGGGGGTTGGAGCTCTGTGATTCTTGGGGTCCCTTCCAACCCAGACCATTCTATGATTCAGCTTCCAGGCTTACTGAAACAACTTATTAGTGAACCCCCCTAATAGAGACACAGCTCGTACCCATAAAAAGGAATCACAGTAACTGGCTGGATCCACCAGAAGGAACAGAATAGCTAGGGTGAGTCTTAATTCATTTCATTTTGCCTGCTCAAGAAATACTGCCACAATCTTTTCTTCCCTTCAGTCTGTATTTTACATCCTGTTTAAAAGAGGAAAACGATGCCTAATTTTATCTAAAATATTGTTCAGTCCCAAGGTGTAATCTGAACCTGCTGTACATCGCTCCTACACTTCAGTGTCATTCTGACAGAGCTGACAAGGCAGCTGGGTTTTATTGCATGATTTCATGAATGACTATTAACCATGGGCACAGAGTCCTGTAAATTGCATTTCATTTTTGTGAGCTTTATTTTAAAATTACTTCTCTGTTCCTGCCATTCTTTGCCTTCCTCTCAGAAGCATGCCAGTTATCAACTGGGGACTAAATTGTGTGCAAATGACAAATTTATTGACTTCTGTATTTTCCCCTCCATATTTTGTAAGCTGAAGTCAAAGCATCCGCTGAGATAGAAGCATCTTGTAAAAAAAAGGAGGGGGAAATATGTCTTGTTTCCAAAAGATATTTCACCCAAAATACTACTCATGGAGTCCAACACTTCCAGGCAAAGAAAAGGAGGTTAACAGGCAAACAGCAGGGCTGGTGCAAGTCATACAGTGGCAGTTTTAGACACTGCATCTCCCCACGTTTCTCACACCATACATGAAGCATGTACAGGCCCAGCATCAGCAATGGAATCAGGACAGTCAGCTCCAACTCCAGACAGCTGACATGCCCTTTCCCTCTACTGACCACAGCTATGAGCAGATTCATTTCCCAGGGAGATGCCCCCCAGGTACACCCCTCCACTTGGGGACTCCTGTGCTCTCCACATCAGGTTTCATTCTCTCCCCCACAAATCACTGATGCTCTTGGCCAAGGCAGGCAAGTTTTCTGCACATTTATCCAGTACTTAACATAAGAAGGGTTTTTCTCAGGACTGAAACCTCCTGGTAATCATTTGGTATAAATTACTAATGATATCAGCAACACTAAAGATAAGGAATGGATATTTTAAATGCCTATAGATCTTCTGAGCTGCTATTTTCAAAAGTGTCATTATTAAATTACAAAACCAAGGGCCACTTGTATGGGGAAAAGCAGGAGGACAGGCAGCACTGGAGGAAGACAAACCATATTTTTCTGTCATTGTTTTGCAAATAATTGAGCTGCAAATCCACAGAAAACAAACTAGGTTACTGCAGCAATGATTGCAGAGAGACATGGCTTGGTGGCCAGAAAGCCAACATAAAGCAGAGCATCTTTCCTGATACAGTTATAATTACCACAGCAAGATATGCCACAACCCCCCCCCCTCAATATTTATTGGTGTCCTCAGCTAGGTGCAGCAATAGGCCAAGTTCTGAGCAGCTCCACATAGTGCCCACACAGCAGGGGGAAGCACAGCAGCCATGCTAAGGGCTATAGTGCAATTAGCATTGGTGTTGGGCCAACTCAAGTTTCACAATCAAGCTGGGGCTGTTCTGCTCAGATGGGTGACACTCACATCACATGTCCAACCAAGTTCAAGTCCACACTGAATAAATCTCTGAAGCAGAGGTTTATTGGACTGAAGGAGCACTATAGCCACACAGATCTAATAAAGCAAGCATGATCTGCAACACAAGCTGCACTAACAAGAGCTACTGGGGTTAAATGAGAGAGGAAGAACTACAAATTTATATTTAGACAGGTAAGTCTCACCAGTTAGTTATGAAAGTGAATAAACTGCTGGAAATCACACTGCATACTTCCCCTCAGATTCTGTTCCCAGACATTTTACAAATAGATCAAACTGTTTTTCCACTTGTTTGACCTTTACTCTCAGCTCAGGACACTCAAGTCACAAGCATCACTTACCTTTTGGCTGATGGGCACAATTTCATTTCTCCACCCTCACTGGAGAGATACCAAGATAATGAATACAAGCTGGGATTTCTCATGATCAAATCCATCATTTGCCTCCTGTGGCTATTTAAGCTTTCAGTTTGCTCTTTCCTGGTTATTTGCTCTAGAAACATGCCACCACTTAAATTTTTGTGAGAAAGGAAACAAGAGCTACTCGCTGCTTGATGAAGCCAAGCCTGTGGAAGCATGACAAGTCTAGATAAAAGTAGTCCTTCCTCACTTCTGGCCAATCTATCAGTGTTTAGCTGCAGCTAAAGATGAGGGACACTGTTCTGTTACACTGTAAAGGGCAGGGACCACGATTGTCAGGAGCTCCCCCTTCACAGATCACACAGGCATCTTTAGTTCCCTGTTCCCATAACAGGGAGAAGCTGACAGAGATGACTTGGGATGGTTTGAAACCACCCAAGTTCTTTGCGGCTCAGCAGGTAAGAATGGGTTCACTGGCATAGAATCATAGACTGGTCTGGGTTGGAAGGGACCCCAAGGATCATAGAGCTCCAACCCCCCTGCCACAGGCAGGGCCACCAACCTCCAGGCCTGGAGCTACACAAGGTTGCCCAGGGCCCCAGCCAACCTGGCCTTGAACACCCCCAGGGATGGGGCACCCACCCCCTCTCTGGGCAGCCTGTTCCAGCCCCTCACCACTCTCTCTGTAAAAAACTTCCCCCTAATATCTAATCTAACCCTTCCTTCCTTTAGTTTTAATCCATCCCCCTTGTCCTGCCATTATCTGCTCTTTAAAAAGTTGAATCCCCTCCTGCTTATAAGCTCCCCTCAGGGACTGGCAGGCTGCAATGAGGTCCCCCCACAGCCTTCTCTTCTCCAGGCTGACATGCACAGCTGTGCATGTCGATGCACAGCCACAGAGCAGGGCCCAGGGTGACCAGTCGCCAAGGACTAAGGAAAAATGCTCTTGTCCCCATCAGAGGAAGCTCTTTTTCAAAGGCCCTTCTAATGGCAGCACAATCCAGCACATACACAATTGTTTTATCCTGAAATAATGTTTCAACCCTCCAGAAACACAAGTGGCATAGATGCCAACCCAGGAGCATCCTTAATTCACTAACTCTGGCAGAGAGAGGAAAAACCCCACCCAAACACACAGTTGTTTTTCCCAGTGCATTAGCATTTTCTTCCTCTCTGCCCAGGACAGACCATCTGAGCAGAGGGGAGGCAGGGCTGTTTTCAAACGTTTGGTTTTAATGAGCAAAAATTACTCTGGCTCTGCCTTGTAGGCACAGCTACAGGGTATGGCACAGCCCTGCCAGTCTGGCTCAGGGCTTTTTGGCAGGACAAGTTAATCCATGCCAAGAAGACTCTGTTATCAGAGCATCTATGAAGAGCACATGCCTTGAGACTTCTGGACTCATGAACAAGGGAGGATGCTTAGACTCCTCCTTGGTATGTTAAAGAACGGTGCCTGGTGGGTACAGAGTTACCCTCTCCTCACAGACACACCTCCCAGTACCCCCAGCACTGCCAGGCTGAAGATTTACTGGCCATTCCAGAAAACCTCCCGTAGCACTGGGACCCCTCAAAACAGAGCTCAGTGTCATTCTACTCCCCATGGAAGCTGCAGCTTGGCAGCACCATGCAACTCTGCACAGTCTTTTTCATGCCAAAGGACAAACTAATTCACACATGGAGTGATGGATGTAATCATCTCCCCTTTTAAAGCCCATTTCTAGCCTTAATTGTATGCGCACAAGGACCATCTATTCCCTTGAGCACATCATTGATATTAATAACTTGCAAATCCAGAAATAACCCTTTCCCTGCCTCTACCAAGGCAGACTTTTCACTTAGAAGTGGAGGCACCCACTCAGCTTAACTTTTTAGTAAGTATTTCTTGAAATCCAACTCAATGTTTGCTTTTCCCTCAAACTGGGGGG
>VZTU01019923.1:138573-233906 GCA_013400835.1 Zapornia atra | reverse complement strand
GGGGGGGGGGGATTTTGCTTGGGGTTTTTTATTGCTAGCATGGATAGGACCAGACTAACAAATGGAGACAGGGTGGTTTACACAGGTACATAATCCACATGCTGTGGATATCAGTTGTTTTGATAGATTTTTGCATGGCACAGAGCTCTTCATTCTGTATCACTCCCCATTTGTGCACCTGCACAGGGAATTGTACAGTCTTTGGCATCACTCAGAATAAGCTCCCACTCAGGTCAGGCCTCCTTCCATCCCAGACTGCTAGATGGAAAGACAGCATGGCTATGCCATCACTGACCCCTTATCTTATGGCTAGAAGCAGGTCTGACCTGGAGCCATCCTGCTGGTACAAAGCAAACCCAAGATGGGATGATCCCAGATAGCTACTGAGCCCAGAACCACCCCAGGACTGCAGAGTCATAAAAGGGGGTTTTTAATGACCTGAAGAACCAGGTGCATGTTTTTATAAAAGCATATTGCTCCTCTGAATTAGATCCAAAACTCTTCAACCACTTTATATTTAAAAATACAGCTTCCCATTCCTGTAGCAAATGGCATCTCCTGCCTCTTTGTACTGCCTGTTCTTGAAGGAGATCGGATATCAGCTATCAATTGCAGTAGCAAGCATCTAATTTGACTTTGGCAGCAAGATGACAGTGTCTTGAATGCTAAATTACATCTGCAAAAAGGTCAAACCCCATGGATACCTGAGCATTTACATAATTCAAACAGCTCATCATCAGTTGCCTCTTCTTTTTTTTTTTAAAGCTACTCCAAGGCAACGATTTTGATGTGACTTTCGGGAAAGTGACTTTTAGTGGGTAATGTTCTTGGGTTTGACCTTGTTTCTACAGTGTTAATTACCATCATTACCAACTGCTTGCATCTTCAGGAAAAAAAAAGGCAGTTAGTTGTAGGAATCAGCCCTCCCCTACAATCATTGTAATAAAGCAGAACCCCCTGCCCCAGGTTGAATAGCATTCTGTAGGCTACCATCACCTCCCAGACCCTCCTCTCCTCATAGAACAGTTATTTAATAGACAGGTACATCAAGCAGGCCAGCTTCCTCACTGGTGTAAACAGATACACTGTGGTGAAAGCCATGAGGGAGTAATGCTGCTGACTGGGCATTAGATTCCTCTCAGCAACACCACCAGTTTCCTGCACCACTTTGAATTCTAATGCAGGGAAGAGTGTGATGAAAAAGAATTTCTGATCCCTGCTGTGCAAGGAGCAGAGCCAGGTCTTTCAGGTCTCATTTCCATCCATCTGATTTTCTGGACAGCAAAGACCAGTCACTGTCTCAGTGCCTCAGTTTCCCTTTCCTCCCCATGCCAAAAGCACAGGCTGAACACCTTGATTGTGCAGTTCTAAGCCTACCTCATCACTGCTAACCTACTCAAGCTTTCCTTATGGTTTATATTTTGCAGATGAATTACAGCTTTGTAATTAATCTTCCTCCTTATAACTCTATATGTTAATTACCATGATTATTTCTGGTAATTCCATTTTATAAATGCTCCTGAAAGCGTGAAGAGCTGACTGCACTATCTGAAATGAAATCTCTGCTCAGGAAATGCAATGAGGGAGCACAGAGTGCAGGGCAGAGTCTTTAGAAACACAGATGAAGCTGTGTTGAGTGCCAAGCACTCTGTTCTTCACTGGACTCCTCCTGCCTCGTGGCTCCTTAGCCTAATTACCATCAGTCAGAGCAGGAGCATTTTGATCTTGCTTGCTCATAAGGCAGAGATCACTCACTGACAGACTATCCCCTCCCTCAAGTCTCAAAAAAATAGTTCACTCCAAGCAAATACATTCCTTGCTTGCTCAGGAAGGAAAGTTAAGACACACACCCCAAGTTCTAAACACACCCCTGCCATCAAGAAAACAAACCCATCACCCAGCTGTCCACCACCACTGCTTGTCATGTTACCCAGTGCTAGTTCCAGCACCATCCAACCACCTTTCACAGTCTTATTAGCCAGCTCACTACTTCCCTCCCAGCTTGTTTCTCCACCCAAATCCTGCCTCCTATCTGATCTTCAAGGGATGGGTTGTTTGGCTTTTCCTTGAGACCTGAAAGTATGATGAAGAGACATGTTTAGGGTTAATAAGTATCTCTATCAATAGATTATTCAATCAGTATGAATAACCATCACATCTCTCCCCACCCTTCTGACTGATGATAGCTAAATTACTTCTAAATATAGCCCTTAAAATCTGCATTAATCCTGTCTGCTCAAAAGCATTGGTTTTATTGACAGCATGAAGATATAAGCCAAGCACCTGCATGGAACACAAGCTTATAAAATAGGAAATAAGAGCAATCCAGATGAAATGCTACTTCCATTAACCTTGTCTTTTTGGTTTCTCTCCTCTGAAAGCCAAGACTACCACCAAATAATCATTTCATTGAGGACAGCTCTGGACTTCAACCTAACTAGTGAACTGCACAAAGGTACCAACTTCCATTCATAATGCATTAATCTCCAGCTTAAAGACAATCAGAATGAGAACTTCTTAGAATACTAAAAGGAAGCTAACAACAGTAATTTGATAGAAATTCCCACGTCTGTTTCCTCTTAAAAAGTATATTAGCAGCTCCAGCATATCCAAACACTATAGCCATCACAAGCAATTCAGTCACAACAGCAAACAACCCTAATTACAAGCTTTGAGCAGATCTTGGAGAGCTAGTAGGTGGAAAGAACTCAATTGTTAATGACCACATCTGTTTAGGTTTGACTTCACCCAAAGGCAGCATGATGGAAAGCATGGTTTCACAGCTCTTTTCATGTGTGTATAGTGAAAAATGTACAACTACAGCTATTTCTCCTCTCTGCATGGCTTACAGTGCAGCAGGGAATCATCCAGAGGGAACCAGCTTGTTTGGAAAAAGCCTTCCAGAAGGATGGCTGCAGAAGCAGGTAGGGCTAAGTCTTCAGCTACTGGCTGTAGTACAGTGTAACTGATGCACAGTGCTTTAAGAACTGCATGGTAAGCCTATAGATACACATCTGGAGTCACCCCGTTTTGCTCTGGTGTAAGTTAACAGTAACTCCATTGACTCCTGGAGTTACATCAAAGCAAGAGGTAAATAAGGCCCTGAGCATGTTCCCTCTAAGGACAGCCTGCCCATCACAGTTTGGGTTAATATGCTTTGCTGCTAGTTCTGGGCTGTTCGCCATCAGTAGTAATTGGATTGCAAGAAAGGCAGATATCTGGTTCCAAATGACATTTTTATCAATATCTGTCTGTTTACAGGTATCTGTCATAACCTTCAAATACACTTAAATAACTCATTCATCCAAGCATTGAACATATGCTGGGAAGAAGATTCATCAAGCAAATGCACAACTCCTGCACAAGTTTCTCCCTTCTAAAAAATGTTAATGAAAGAACCTTCCCTTGCCTGAACTTAAGAGGCAGTGTGGACTGCAGGGCAAGTCTTGACAATGGGGCTGGTGAAGCAAATATTTGCCCCAAAATTAGTTGTAATTTCTTGTTTTCATTATTTTCTGCTTCTTTTGAATCACAGACAGCAGAACTGTGAATTAACGACAGTAGCCTTGGGTCTACAATTTTTGGGGGGGGAGAGACTGGCTGCTAGGAAGGCTCAAAGTTAGCACATGGGGAAACACTTGCCTGAAGAGTCACCTAACACCCAAGCCCATTACATGGTTCCATCTTGATGAGAGCAGCATACTCCCAGATCACTGACAGACACAGAGCCATTCTGACCTCCCAGGTCGTGCAATCCATTCTTATTTCTGATAAGCCTCCTTGCCATTTGAAAGGTCTTTGCAGTGGGTTTGTGGCACAGTGACTACCCAAGACATACACAAGAGAAAGGCACCTTTTATCTCTATAGCTGACTGCTGCTAGAAGCTTTGGTTCCTGTAGTTGAGTGGTCGCTGCTTTCATTGAGCAGAACAAGACAGACCAAGTCCTCACGACTGCAAGCAAGCGATGCAAAGAGTTAAAGGAGGGCTCAACAAAACCACAAGTCAAATTCAAACACGCATTAAGAAAGCCTCATGATGCTGGAAGGAGAATGGGGAATCCCAGCTCTTGGATTGGCATCACAAACTCCCAGAGCACAAACAAGTACAACTGCCACACTTGGCACCGCCACGCACGATGCTGTTAATGTGCCAGGTTCAGATGATGCCGTGCTGCCAAGCCCACTCAGCAGAGCACACACTCACTTAATAAAACAAATAGCCCCATCAAAATGTTCAATTCCTGAAGCATTCTTACCTCCACACACTCATTTTGGTTTATTTTGCCTTGCTAATGACTTAGCCAATTAGAAAGAGGCTTCTGCGTGTCGATTAAAGCTGTACGATAATGCCTTTAATGTTTTAATTTAATATTAAATTTAATTAGGACAGCAAGGAGGTGGTGAGGGAGGAGGACTGAAACCTGGAAAGTGTCACCAGCAGCTCCTTCTCAACATCTGAATCGGAATGGCTTTCAGCCAGATGAGCAATTACTCCAACAACACGGAGACAACCCATGCATGCGAGGCCCATATGCTCCTGCCTGGCCCCAGTGAGGAGCTCTGGGAAGTTCTGTCACTTCCCACTGTTCTCCAAGCACCTCCAAGAGGCACGCCGTGCTCGGAGCATGAACCCTCAGAGGGCAGAGAACTCAGGAAGACAGCCACCCCCAAATCTTTTTGTCCCTCTGGTTTTTAAAGTAGCTGCCAAGCATCACTTGCAGGAGGCGGCAGGGACAGAAACCTTCAGGTCTGTGTGATCTCTCCCTGCTCTAGCTCAGTGGGGAGGATCTGCTCAGCGCCAAGTGCGTGACCCTCAGAGGCAGTGTCCTTCTAAGCCAGGCAGCAGGGCAGCCAACCTCAGCTAGGACAAACAGGCCACCCTGCTGGGGTGAAGTGACATGACTTAACCCCCTAGCAAACAGAGAGGATAAAAAGCAGCTCTTACAATGCACAGCACGGGAGCTCCTCGCAGCAGCAGCACAGACATTAATGTTGATGGCACTGCAGAAGAGCCCTCTGAAGGGAGGTCCCAAGCCCCTGCCTTGTTCACACCATCACTGACAGACACGTCCTGGTGACCCATGTCACCACGCAGACAGGTAGCTGCCCTCAGAGAAAGCCAGCTCCCCAGCCACATCAGCAGCAGCTCACATCCCTCGTGCTCACTCAAGACAAGGTCATGCAGTTTCAAGTCCCCGTGACATCTTTCTGTTCTGAAGTACTGTGAGGCCCTGTCCTGGGGGGCACTTGCAGCTGCTCAAGGGCTGCTATAACTCAGACCCTGCCATTGCCATCCAGGCAGCAGGTGACAAAGCTGTCTGCAGACAATCAGGGGTGAGGCACTGCTTTGCTTCATCAGCTAAAGCCTAACCGTGCACAGGCTGCTAGCACACTGCACTGGTGTAGTAAAGCCACTCTCTCATGGATTAAGCTAATGCTCTTCAGTAACTGAGGCACATAAACCAACTGGCAGTTAACATGGGGGCTGCAGTCCCTGCAGTTAAAGTAACTGCCTGATATGGAGACACGCACGTTGACAGCTGTGGTCGGCTGATCCCTCCCCAAGCAGCAGGGAAAGAGCAGCCCAAGTCTCATGCACACCCCAGCACACAGAGGTCTTCAAGTCTTCTGCTGGGATTGCAACCACAACTGCTCCCAATCTCTCCTTTTAAAGTGTCACCACAGCGATTCTCTTTTAAAAGCACCTCATGTCCCCTGTCCATATGAGGCTGGAACAGCTTGCATTAATAGCAGCTGTTGCATATTACATTCACACAGAGCCCTTTGTCCAAGGATTACAGACTTTCCAAAACTTAATTAATTAAACTGTAACCCCCCCGCCCTCCATAAGGTGCATTAAATTCTCTGTCAGCATTTTTTAAGACTAAAGCACTATTTTATAGCAGTTATTAATTGGCTGTAGGTTTCAGGTTCCTCACCCAAGGAAATATTCAATTCGTGCCTTTGAAGCACAGAGCTTAAAGTCAGGATTCTGGGGGCTTCTAGTTTTAGGTTCTGCCACTGATTTGCTTTCCTGACATTAGACATGTAATTACTGCTTCTCCAGCCAGCTGCCCCCTCAGGGAGGCAGAGACATGCAGTAGGTACCCAAGGGATTAAAGTGGGTACACTAAGAACACTTGGCTGCATACCTGCTATAGATTCTTATGTCTGAAACTAGTTGTTCAGGATTGACTTTTCCCTTGGATGGCCTGACATCGTGGCACAACTGCTTTCTCCCTCACTGTGCTGGCAAGCTTCACCTTGTCCTTCTTGATTCATCCATATGTTTGGCACTAGAAGGCATGGATGCTACAAAGCCTCTTGGGTGACTCTGGTCCAGTCTATTCCACTGAGGCCACTTTCCAGAGATCAGGATTGACATGTTATACAGCACCCAGCACAGCAAGGGCCCAGCTAAGGCCAAGCTCTCCAACACCACTACCAAACTACACTGAAGTTTCCTAATCTGTCTCCTATTCCCACACCTCTACCCTCCACAACTTTTGCTCCTCCCCACACCAAGAGCACTCTTACCTATTCACATCCGTAAATCTGGATGACCTTGCCTTTCTGCTCAAACAGGTCAAATCATCCTACTTACTTCACTCCAACCTCCCATCACCAAAGAGGACAGAAGAATTCACATTAAAGCAGTGGCCATGTCACTGCTACACACAAAATCCTTTGTGCTGTGCATGGCTGGGGCCTTACATCTACACCCAGTGTCAAAGGGATTTACCAACTCACAGCTGAGGGCACTTCTATGCCTCAATTCCCCGCCCCAAATGATCTATGATTATGCTGGCTGACCTTTCAAAGCATCACCAGATACACACTGTACAGGACCTGTGTCACAGTACAAGTATTCCTTATCTTCTATAGAGGGCAGTGGGATTTTTAGAGGGCATACTGTGGGAAACAGTCACCTCTACTCTTGTCTCCACCCCAAGAGAAAGAAGCAGATCTCTTCCTTTTCAGGCCTGCTCAGGAAATCAAGTGAAGTGGAATCCTCTTGGGAATGTGCCTGTGCTAAAATGACTGTAAAGAGAGCTGTGAACACAGAGAGCACATCTATTGGCATCTGGACATAATATGGACTGGGAAAAGACTACCAAACAGCTGGAAAGGGAAGCACCTAGGAAAAAAAAACACCAATTGAGATAAAGGATGCCCTGAGCAGAAAGTTTTCCCCCAACTCAATCCAAGTTGGGCTGGGCCCCACAGAGGTTTCACATCAGAACATCACCACCAGGGTCAGCACAAAGGGGAACCAGCTGATGCATGGAGGAAGTAGAGCCCCTGCTTTCTTTTGACTCAGCCAAACTGGCTCCCCCACTTCCAACAAACCTTGTGCTCAGCTCTCAACAGCTCACTGCCACGATGAAGGGATGCTACGCTGCTGGGAAGAGAAGGGTTATGAGGACAGGGTTTAAAAATAAATCAACTTTTGTGTTGTTTTGGAAGTAATCTATGAAAAGGATTTGGTTGTAAAAGGCATGGTATAAATGGAGGCACTATTATTGTTTGACAATAAAAAACAGCAAACAGTTTTCTTATATTTGCTTGGAATAAAACCATTTTGCAGATGTCTTCAGACAGGCTTTTTAACTGCTTTCCGCATCTTAATTTTCCCTTTTAGGTTTTTATTACATTTAAATTAAAATTATGCCTGTAAGCAGTCAAGGGCAACTTCTAACAAGTCTATCATTGCTGAACTTTTCACTGCTCATATCACCTTTGCTCAGGAGCCTGTAAACAAAGCTTGCCCCCTTCCCGATACCCCTACCTCTTTCTCTGCTTTAGCAGGAATGCTGCCAAAGAAACTCCTTCCTGTAGCATATTACTGATCTAGTTACTCATAACAGAAGAGCTGAAGGTGCTTCTGCATATTTATCCATAGCACTGCTTTTCAGGAAACAAACTCTGTCCCAGAGAGCTGGAACACAAGGAATAACACACAACAGAGAAATAAAGGTACCTTTTCCACTGACCTGTTCAGGTTATAGACATGGTCAAAAAAAGCAAAGCAGAAAAAACCCAAGCCAAACATCTCTTCCCAGTGCAAAGTTTTAGCTTAAATAAGTAATCCTGAAACATGCAAAGATTTCTTAAACACCTTAATGAAGTATCCCAGTAAGAGATCTGTTACTATAAGAATCTGGCCAGTAGCTTCAGTTACTGGTCCTGCTTCCCTCAAGAGCAGCACTGAAGTAATTACACATTTTTCTACTGGTTTATACTTTCTGAAGCCCAGAACCAGGAACTACATACAGCATTGGACAGGGGCCTCATAAGAGTCAATGCATGGGACTGCCCCACAACAGAGGCTATGGGGGAACCACAGTTTCCTCAGTCTAATTTGCCCTGAGACTCCTACCATAAACAAAATCACCCTGTATCACAGCAAAGCTGGCAGGAGCAGATCCATGAAGAGATGCTCAGCTGCAGATTGTCTTCACTGCCTAAACAGTCTCCCCCCTACATCCTCTGGGACACAAGAAGAAAGCAGCTTTCTTTCCTGAGTATTGCTTTGAAGTAGCCTGCATACAACTGCCTGGCAACCCCTTTAAAATAAAAGCTGCTTCTCAGTCACCTCAGCACACCAAGAAATGCCAAAGGGAAATACCTCCATAGAGGCTGCCTTCTTGCTCATGCACCTTTATGTTTTCCAGGTCCTTCACTTCAGTGGGGGCAGCTGCAATTGCTGCAGGCCAAATTAATGTGGCATGCTAAAGAGGAGTTCAGCACACCTGCTCTCTAATAAAGATTTTACTTCTGTGGCTATATTTATTCATGTTTCACTCAGTCTAAAGTAAACGCCATGCAGACTCAAAGCTGCTCTTTGCTTATGGGGAAACAGCAAGAGCCCTCAGGTACATCCAAAGCACAGAATAAGGTAAATAATTAAGTTACCTCATATACTCTCAGTTAATTCCCACATCTGGATTTAGTTGATATTTTCTGGGTTGAATACACCTTGTTACATTAGCTATAACTATTCCATTAAAGTCATCTTCAGAATGGAGGTTCTCTTGATTAACAAAGTTTCCCAGGATGGATTCTCTGAGGAAGAAAAGATGCTTTTGTGTATTTAGCACTTATTTCCTACAGGTGCTGCCAGGTCTGCAGAGCTACAAACAGTCACAAAGACAGACTTCATCTAACAAAAGGTTTGCACAGCACTTGCAAAGGAAGCCAGCCCATTCTGCTCAGCACAGCCTCATCACCTGAAAATTTAGGAGAGGTACTTCACAATGCACACAAGCTGCCAAACACAGTAAGTCAGAATTACAAACAGTACTTCTCTGCCATCAGAGGGAAGAGCATTGTGCATTTTTGGGCTCACCCACACAGGTAAACCAACCAACTCATGTCCCAGCTACTCTAAAAGGGGAATCTAGAGCTATTACTCAAATAAGCAGCCTGCAGTACCTTGTTCTGCAAGACCCACAAGACAAACCCTGGCACACCTAAAGCACTAGTACAGAACTAACTAAACACTTACCAATAGCATAAGTAAAATTTACTTTTCCCATCTCAAAGACTAAGGGTCAGGCAAGGACAAACTGCTCTACAAGGAACCACTCCACAAACCCCAGGCATTGCTTACAGCCCACCCAACAACCAGCCATTTGCCCTGTAGGCTAAGAAAAGGCTCACACTCTAAGTAAAATGATACAGTATTTATCAAGTTAAGCTAAGTATGATGAACCAACAGCACTGAATATTAGTTTTAAGTAAATAACAGCATCACCAGTTCATCAATTAGACCAGGGGAAAAAGGAAAAAGAATGAGCTGTAGTCAGCAGATTGTTTTGATAGCAAACATTAACTCTGAAAGGTTTTGGTTATTAAGAGCAGCAGCTCAGCATGGAGACTCACACTGTTTACTTTGCTTATTAACACTTGAGGTGCATGTTTGGAGAAGGTGTCATGGTGCATGCATACTAACAAACCTGTAATCTTCTTGAGCAAGGCACCCCTGAACACTGTTGAAGAGCTGCAAAGAAGCATCTCCTAGCAGAGCCAGCAGACTTGCCAGGGATATATGCTTGGGTACCAGCTCAGCAAACCTGGCAGCATACAGTGCTGCTCAGGAGGCACCCAGGGCTTCACATTCAATTCTGCATCAAAAGCACACTCAAGACTTAAAGATTTAACCACAAAGCTTAAAGTAATAATTTTTATCCTTAAGCTACTGGTTCTCCAAGGAAAACACACTGTGGACATAAAAACTCCTGCTGACCTCCCTAGAGCACACAGCAACCCCGACCAAGAAGCGAGCAGCCTGGCTACCCACAGGGGAGAAGAAGAACATGGCGGCTGCCGCTGCCGCAGCTCACATTGGGACAAACACCACTACTAGGGGAAAGCAAAAAGCTCTCACAAAGTAAAAATGAAGCATAAAACATACCTTTAAGCTCCAGAGCACCTACCCAAGACACCTCCAGCAGACCTTCCAGCACTGCTGGACCAGCCCAACAGCCAGACTCTTCTAGAACCAACCCTTCCCCACAGCCGCCAAGGCCACTCCCTTTTCACTCCTCTCTCAGGTGTTTCTCTCCCTCTGTCAAGTGGCCACACCTGAGGCCACTCTGGGCCCGCCTGAGGCATGCTAGCGGTGAGGGTCACCAACGAGATTCAGGTGGATGTGGTGGAGCAGGTGCAGAGAGGGCCCCGCTGAGGGGCGGCTGCTGCTTACCTCCCTCGTTCCTACTCCCATCTAGCCTTAATTATGTAAGCGTTGCACTTTAATTGCACCCAAATTTCGTTCCAGTGCACACCAGTCTGCCATTACCTAATTTGCACCAGAGCTGTTATTTATGGCCGTGGGGGAAGAACAGAGAGGAAAGGTGTTTGGTGGAAGCTCTGTGGCTTTCTCCCTTCAGCAGGCATCAGGATTCTGTCTCTTCTTCAAGAGCTGCTGTGTTTCAAGTACCGTCTGCCTTGGGGTGAAATGGGGGGTGAGTCTTTGTACTTCTTTTTGGGTTTTAGGTGGTGGTTGTGCTGTCTGCTGATACCAGTTATGGTCCATATGTGGAAGCTACTCTTGAGTGGGCCTTGTTGTACATCCTTCAGGTTGCAAAATTTATTCATTCATGAGCAGCCGGTTTTCAGCCCACAGATGGGAAGCTGTGAGTCACGTATTAGTTTTCAGTGCAGAGCTGAATGAAGAGTGCACTCAGGGTTTGGTTCTTTGTTGGCTTTTTTTTTTTCCTCCTTCACACACATAGTGTTCAGGTATCTCTAAATGCTCACTTAACTTATAACCTTTTGCTGGGAAGGGTGGTCCAGGCCCAGTAAGAGCAGGTTCCTGGTGCTGCCCAGGAGCAGGTGGGGTTTTGGTGCCTTTTCCCTGGGCAGGTGTGTACAGCCTTCTACACAAAGCAAGCTCTTCCTGAGGGAGGTGAACCTGTGGGTTCTCACTGCTTATCCCTTTCTAAGTAGAGAGGGAGCAGAGGGTCTCAAAGGAAAAAAAAAAAATTAGATGTTTTGTAGAGTTTCTGGTCTGTTCCTGATGGTGGAAGTGGTGTAGTGCTAAGCTGGGGCTTGGTGGCCGTCTCTGGGCCTGGCCCATGGAGGAGCAGTGGTGGTGTCTGCAGTCGGGGTGTCTCTATCCCAGCTGCAGCAGCTTGTGGCTTTGTGACATGAAGGTGCATGTTCAAATGGTGGCTTTCATGTGAGAGTAGCTGAAGCAAATTGAAGCTTAGGAGCATTGTCCAGGTCTGTGATAGTGAATTACCAACCTCTGTGTGTAGGTGGGAGTAATGACCTTGAGTAAAGCTGCAGTGTAAGCAATTCCCTAGTAATTCTCAGACACTTCTACTGCCTGTACTGTCATTTATTGTTATGTTTCCAGGATGATAGTCCACTTTCAGGTGTGAAGCAAACCTGCTTCAGCATTATAACCTGAGTGCCCTGATCCCATGTGGGACCTGCTGCCCTGAGTTTTCTCCCTTATACAGAATTACCCTAACTTCTCTCCTGAGTTTAACATGAATCAAAACATGAGCAATCTTGTGAATAGGAAATGTGGTGTTGCATGGTACTTTTTTAGCACTCTGCATCGGGGATTAGATGCACAACTCCTGTTGCCATAGCTTTCATCCCTCTGAGACTTCAACATGTCACGTAAACTGAATGAGGTACACAACCAAACCAGGGTGGGGGGGGAGAGGGAGAGATGCAACAAAGGAGGGAGGCACAAGCAAAACAGGAATCCTTTCTTTTAATTTCAGCCTCATGATTCAACATTTATGATGTCAATAATTTTAAGCTGTAAACAGCAAACTAACAAAAGCCATGTGTGGGAGGGAGTTAAATCTGAGCTTGGGATGACTGGAGTTCCTTGCGATCACTAGTCAAGCTGGCTTCAAAGACCTGCATCTTCATTACAGACTCTTATTAGCACTGACAGCCTCCCCAAAGGAGATGCCAATACCAGAAAAGACCAACAGTCCCTTTTAGTCTCCCTGTGCAGTGGCTGATGCCTGAGACTGGGTAGGAAACGGTTCCCTATTCACCTAATTATTCACAGCAGTCCCGGGTGCACCCCGGCCCTGCTAGAGGAGGGGAAGATAAATGGGAATGTGTCTGGAGGAGTTGGTTCATTTTTGTTTTCTTCCTCTGTGGAAGGTGAAGGGGGAAAAAGTTACATTTCCATCAAGGAGGCTTCCTTGGGAACCTTACAGATGAGTAACAAATTGGTGTCTTTGACAGTGTTTGTAAGAGGTGCCAATCCACGCTTGGGCTGTTAAGTAAGCAAGAAGCAAGCAGCTGTTCCATGCTGGTAACCTGGGTGGCTTTGCTTTTGCTTGGAATGACAAGCATGCCACAAAAAACAGCAAACAGAAAAGGAGGGGGGCAACCTGAAGGGAAAACCCCAGTGACTCGGGTAGGTAGAATAGCTGTAACAAAAGGAAAGGGCAGAAATTATTTTTCATCTGCTGCTTGTGTCAGTCTCTTTCATTTTTTAAACTTAAAAAAAACCCAAAATCAAACTCACATAAATACTTGTTAGGGGTTTTTTTGAGATTATTGTAAGGTGAAGCTCTGACAATCATTTGATGCAAGCTGTGTCTGCCCTGCCTGGGAAGCAATGTTCAGCCAGTCCTGGGTTTAGTTGGCAGGCAGGCTGCTGGGTTCAGCATCCAAGGGGTTGGCAGCTAAGGAGAACTGAAGTGTGTGCTTCCCAGGAAGCAGCTGGGAAGCATGCAGTGGGTATGGCTGGAGTAAGGCTGGGGCTTGAGGCCCTTGTGCTGGGACACAAAGGTGGGGAAGGCAGGGGATAGAAGCTGGGTGCAGACCAGTGGGAGCATGCTCAGAGCCCTCTGTAATGGGTGCTGCCTTTCCAGCTGTCCCTTCTGCCCTTCACAGCTCTTCAGACCATTCCTCAAGGTCCCTTTCTGTGACAAAACCATGTTGGGGCTGGCAGGCAGCTGTCCTAAGGTTCAAAAGGGTTAAAAATATGAGATATCTTTGGGGAAAAGATAATGAAAGTGATGAGGCTCTATTGCCCTCAATCCATTTGCCTTTTAATTGCGTGATAATGGGTGCCAATTAGCTTATGGAAACACTCATCTTTGAAGTATTCATTGGGATGCTACAAAATTGGCTCCAATGTGTTTCATCTTGTTTGGGGGAAGTCTAAGGAAAGGGCTGCGGTTTGAAGTCTTTAATTTGAGACATGGATATTCTAGTGTCATGCTTTGGCTGTTCCTGATCTATTTCTCCCTGAATCAGGGTCATCTTTTGTAGGTACTGCTTTCCATCCTGGACACCTTGATTCAAAGGCAAAATATCACAGCTTTACTGGCACTGTGGGTGTGGAGTTTGAACTGTTGTTTATCTGACTTGATGCAGGACTCCATAGTGAGGAGGAAAAGCAGTTATTTCTAAGAGACTTGTTTCCTAGGCTCTTAAGTGAGCTGCATTTAGAAAGCAATATCTAGGTAGCAGAGAGCTTCTAGTGTAGTCTGTTGGGTTTTTTCCCTTTCCAGAATTAAAATTCTACCCCAAAAATGTCTTTGCTAAAGACTTTCTACTCCTGGCCTCATGTAACCTGTCACCTTGCTGTCGCAGACAAGTTGTACATTCTTGTTGAACAGCAGTTGCCTGAAGTCAGTTCTCAGCTTTTCACCACAGCCTCAGACAGACCTGTGAGGGTTGATCTGAGATGTTGACTGTAGAGCTCCAGGATTTGTTCCTCCTGGAACAGTCATGGCCAGCTATGGCATCAGCAGGAAATCTCCATTCGAGAGCCTGTTTCTCTGGTGAGGACAGATTGCCTCATTCCTTAATAACAGAGCAGGCTGCCCAGAGATCCAGCCAGCCACATTCCTGTGACCCTCACTGGAATGAATCTCTGATAGGTTTTATTTGTATTTTTCATGCATTTAACTAATTTGGCTCCTTCCAGCCTTGGGCTGGTCTCTCTATTACAGTATTAAATTGAAATAAAATATGTGCAACACCTGTTATGTTTGGACTCTTGAGCTGACCTGGGGTCTCTGCCACAATATAAATAATAATAGCATCAAATCATATTTTTTGAGTGATTTGCTTTACGCTTCTGTAATGCTGCATAATTGACCAGGGCTATATCTAGATTGGCAATTGCACAGGGTAATTCAGTTTTTAATAAGATGGTGGAAGACTGCATGAAGGCAATGTTACGTATTCAGGCACTTGTATGCCTTGAGCAAACAGGCTCCACTGGACTACTATGGCTCAGAATCAGGTTTGAACCTAGGAGATCTGGAGAGAACATCAGGACCCCAGTGCTGATGCTGCTGTGATTTCTTGTTACTACCTCCTGACTGTAATGTAACAGGCATTTGGGATGCAGCTACAGGCTGGATACCCTCACTTAGACCTTTTTCATGCTCTGAGGATCAATGAATAGTAGTTCATATCAGCTTTCATCCTATCCTGCCCCTCTCACATCTCTGTTCCCTGCTGCTCCTGCCTTTGGAAACAAAGCTCTGGCTGGCAAGGGGAGGCTGGGACCTGTAGAGGGGGAGGCAAGCAGAGACTCCATCCACTGTCCTAATTGAATATTTTGTTTTCCCTTGGCTGCAGCTTCATTTTCAGATACAAATGGCAGCACGTGCATATTCACACCATGTTCTCATTTCAGCTTCCCTCCCTGTGGCTCTTGTGCCCACAGTAAATGCAGGAGAGGAAGGGGATGGTAGACCTACCCATTGACCAGCCCTGTGGGACTGTCTGAGGTACGAGCTGGGTGGAACAGCAATGCTGGAGAGAAGCTGCCCCTACCCCCTTCTTCCAAATCATATCACTTTCAAGTTCCTGTGAATTACTTGCCTTTCCAACTCAGTAAGCTCAAGTGAGAAGGCTTTCTGTAACCTGCTACTGAGACAGTGAAGCACTCTTTGTTAGCTCCTCCTGATGTGATAGAAATTGGCTGGTTTTGGGAAAGAAATCTAGTGTGGAGCTAGAAAAGATTAATAAACAGAAAGGAAAGGAAGAAAAGATATTAAGTTAGAGCTGTGTTACAGCTCTAGTTCTGGCCTGTTGTGCAGGGAGCATGTGTTTTTGAGGCTAGGACTGAATGAGGTGTAAAGATGCTTGTGAAACAAAAGGTGCCTGTGTGCTCCTGTGGCTACTTCTGGTGAAACTCCTCTGAAGATTTGAAGTGCCAAAGAAACTCTTCTTGTTAACAGGGCCTTGGAAGCAGGAGTGGCAAAAGAGCCCCAAAGGAGTGCAGGCATGTGTGTCCCCTGTCACGTCCCTCTTCCTTTTGGGGGGATCCCAAGTTGGGAGAGACCTCCCAGATCCTCTGTGCTGGGCAAAAGTGACAGTCAGACATGAGGTGAGAGCCAGTGAGGGTTGGACCCTCTGCTTACAGGGGTGTCTTTTCCAGAGGGCTTGGGTCCAGCAGCCATGAGGTCTGTGTGGATGCTACAGCCTGTTCTGTGTGCAGGGAGTGCCTCGTGCTCTGGACGTGTGTGCACAGATGTGGTGCACATGTGGCACATCCCCAACCAGCTGTGTGGGAGGCACTGGTGCTTTCCTGATGTAGAAGCTGGTAGTTACCAGACGTAGTGTAAACTTCCCCAGGCCTTGGCCACCCAATAGAAACCCCTGTGAGACCTGCACAGGATCGTATCTTGATGGCTTTAAGCAGCAGTAAACATCTATGTGATCTCAACTTGTTATGTAGCTCCATAGCAAATAAGTTTTCCTACCTTAAGGAGCTTAATATTAAGATGGATGGGAGTTTAATGATGCTTTTGTAACTAGACAACTCCATTTAGAACTTCCCAGTGCTTTACTGGGTGGACTGCTCTTGCCACTCCAGCAGCATGAAGCTGTGGGAGGTGTTTGCACAGAACCATTCCTGGTTTCTTTGTGTTTGGTATTAAATGCTGTGGCTGGGGAATTCTGATTTATAGACTGGTGTAGAGTAAAGTCTGTGAGCAATGGGTAAATACTGTCTGGCTCAGAGTAGACCAATTTACAAGGAAGCTACTCTTTGACTGTGTGTGTTACGTTGTTATTACAGCACAAGAGAACAAAAGCCAGTTTTCCACCACAGGTATGGCCTTAATTGTGATTGCTTTAAAAACCCAGTAGATGGGAGTGCATTGGGCAGCCAGAGATATCGCTGCTAAAGCACTAACCTGGGCAGAATGGAACCAAGATTCAATTTCCAGATCTGCTGCTTTCCCAGAGAACATGATTCAGTGTTGCTTGGTGTCTGTGCCCAGCTTTCTTCTAAAACTGGACTGAGGCTTTGCACCTTTTGCATGTGTTGGGTATAGAGAATGACAGTCCGTGTAGATTCAGGGAAAATAGCTCTTGTCAAAATGACCTGGTTTAGTTGTTTGATGTTATAAATTTGGTTGACAGTGGTAACAGCAGAGCTATAAAAAGCTTAAACTATTTTAAGGTGCTTGGCTGCAAGCTAGACGATACTCTGATTAAAAGTTGCTTGAACACACTGCAAAGAGCACACAGTAAATGGTTAAGGACTGTGGAATGGGGCTTTATTTTTCTTCTTTTTTTCCCTAGAGCAGTTGCACAGAAAAAAATAATGGCAAGGCTAACAATTTAGGAAGGACCATAGGATAGTTTCAGTCCTCACTGGGCTCTTCACTGTCTGCCAAGAGGAGTTAGCAGTGCTTTGTCATGCCCTGAGCAGGGTAAGGAGTTGGGATATCAGAAACCAGATAGAAAATGTTTACTGTGTTCAGAAAAAATACTGGTGGTAGAAGCCCAGGAAGCATGAGATCCTCTGCAACCTAGGTTTAGCATGATTACTCTTCCTGAACAGTTTGCAATATTAGGGAGGTTGGTCTAAAGCCTCCTACAGTCCACATGTGTGTGAATTGCTAGCAGAGCAGGGTTGTTTTACTCAGTTATCAACAAAGCATATGGCAAAAAGTCTGTCTGACCTTAGGTTTAGATTATTTGCCTGCCTTTACTGTCATTCCCTGCTTGTAATTATCCCAAGGTGCTTGTGCTGAAATAAGGTGCTGTGAGAAGTAGGATCAGGTGAAAATGTGAAGATCACCTGAAAGCAATGGAGAAGCTTATCCAGGACTGGGAACTATGGAGTCACTCCTCTGGGAAAGAGGATGGAGAGAGATTCCACAAGATATCTGCTCTTTTTAAGTGGAGACAATTGTAGACTGTTCTAGAATATGGGTATGTTGGGGGATAAGGCAATGGAATCTGTTTTATCTTTGTGGGTTGATGCTGATGTATTAATTGTGTAAGAAAAGCTGGGGGGAAAAGGCTGAAATGCTGGAACTCTGAGTTCTGATAGAGGCTCTGCTATCTTAAGTTCAGGCTTTTAACAAGGCAGAGAAACTGAGATATCAGGTATAGGAAAATGGGTTACAAGGTGCCCAAAGATACTGCCTTGTATGCACACTTTTGATTCTTTGGGCTTAGTGCTGGATGTCTTTAACTCAGTCATGTAATAATGTGTTTCTAGCAGCAAAAACACCAATGTCTAAAACCTGAACCTTTCTCTAAGTCAGGAAATAGTGCAGAGGAGCTACCTCTCAGATGTAAAAATAATGAGGGTCAGTAATAGAACTGGCACTAAGGTGCCTGCAGGTGTTGGAGAAGCCTAGGTTTGGATCTAAATTTAGATCTTGTTTGTGCCTATTCAGAACAGGCCATCATTGTGATGTTGCTGCCCAAAAGGACCTCGGTGTATATGAATGGGCTTCTTATTGTGCAGTAAGTAGAAAGACTTTGAAGAAAGGCTTGTTTGGAGCACAGTGTTTGGCAAGTGATGCATCTCCTTTGTCTTCTACTGGCTCCATCAACCTGAGATGAGAGGGTGTGGGGTGGGACAAGGTCACTTGTGCTGTTAAAACAGCGGGTTGTCAGAAGCACTTCAGGGTTTTAAGAATTGCTGCACACAGTTCACACAGCAGCCTTGGCTTAAAGCGTTACTCTGGGCTATTAAACTCTCTATTGAAGCCTTGAAAAGGCTTTGAGCCTTGAAAAGATTTGAGTGCTTCTGATTCCTCAGTGCTTGGCGTAGCGTCTCCCTAATACTCCAAGCTCAGTGCATGGCACAAAGTGGGTGCACCAAAGGTAAGATGCTTCTAATATCTCTCTTTTTGCATGGTGAGATGAATGAGGAGGACAGAGAGATGTGTAGCTTTGCCCGTTTAGCATGAGCAGCTGGTGCTAAGTAAGCTTCAGAGCAGCTCCCCATCATCTGGGTATGTTATGATCCTAGGATGTTTGGATTATTTGCTTCGTAAGCTCTTTGTGCCAACTGCTTTGTATGTACGTGACCACTGCTTGCTACAGCACTGCCTTTGGGAACCAGGAATGGAAGAGTAATCATCATTTGGGCTCCATCAGCAGAGGGGTGGCAGCAGGGACAGGGAGGGGATTGTCCCTCTCTACTCTGCCCTCCCCCATCTGGAGTCCTGTGTCCAGAGCTGGGGCCCCCAGTACAAGAAAGATGTGGGGCTGTTGGAGAGGGGTCAGAGGAGCCACGAGGATGCTCAGAGGGCTGGAGCAGCTCCCCTACAAAGAGAGGCTGAGGGAGCTGGGCTGGCTCAGCCTGGAGAAGAGAAGGCTGTGGGGGGACCTCACTGCAGCCTGCCAGTCCCTGAAGGGAGCTGATAAGCAGGAGGGGATCCAACTTTTTAAAAGGGTAGATAATGGCAGGACAAGGGGGATGGATTAAAACTAAAGGAAGGAAGGGTTAGATTAGAGATTAGGGAGAAGTTCTGTACGGAGAGAGTGGTGAGGGGCTGGAACAGGCTGCCCAGAGAAGTAGTGGATGCCCCATCCCTGGGGGTGTTCAAAGCCAGGTTGGATGGGGCCCTGGGCAACCTTGTGTAGCTCCAGGCCTGGAGGTTGGTGTCCCTGCCTGTGGCAGGGGGGTTGGAGCTCTATGATCCTTGGGGTCCCTTCCAACCCAGACCATTCTATGATTCTATGATCATAAATACGGTATAGACAGAATCTGCCTGGGTTTAGGCAGATATCCATGAATAGGTGTTTTTTCTGAAACTAAATTCCCTGACGACTAAGAAAAAGGGAAGCTTGATCAAAGCTGTGGAGGACCAACTTAATTTTCTGCCCAGGATAGATGTGCCACAGACTGTGGAGCTTGTTTGTCAGTGGGTTTGTTTGTAACGTGTTTTCAGTTCCCTTGAAAACAAGATGCAGAACTGTCTGCCATGAATGTGTAATGTTGGAGGGAAGCGGGCTACATGTTTAAAGAGACTGGGAGCGGGAGCTGGTACTACTGGGAGGCTGCTTGGCTCTGACATCTTGCTCAGCAGCCCCGTTATGGGAGATGGTAGGTCAGGGTAGGAGAATAAAGGAGTTAAAAGCTTGACATGCTGTTGCTACAAGTCGCCTTTGCACAGGAGATTTGCTATACCAATAAACTTTTCAAGGGGGATTTGGGGACTGGAGTGCTCCTAGTAAATGCTGTGACTGGCAGGTGGTTCCTGCCAAGGCTCTGGGGAGTGGGAGTGACAGTGACAGCAGGTCTCCCTTGGTCTCGTGTAGTGCCTGGAGACACCACATTGCTGAGGAGCAAACTTACAAAGCCAGAATTGAGGCTCTCTGGAGCAGATGGAGGGTGCATGCAGTCACTGCACCCACCTCAGCCCCGGCTCCTGCACTTAACGCCGCATAAAGTTAACACTTGGGACTGGGACGAGCCTGTCTGCGTGACACTTGTCATCCCAACTCCTTTGTGTGGCTTTTCATCAGGCTTCACGCTGCTTTTTCTCAGTCTCTTGTGTTCAGAGCTTTTGATACTCAAAGGACAGGAGCCTTCACCCCAGTCCTGTTGTAGGTACTGGAGTACACAATTTGTTGTGTGGGCTCCTTTGGGGTTTAGGGGCTGCTACTGTGTGACTGGCAAATTGGGAGAAGCCTGGTGAGCACCCAGCCTGTGCAGCTGGAACATCAGAGCTGGGAAACGATGTCTCAATAGGTGTTTAACTGAGCTCCAACGTTCCCATGTAGAACTGAAAAGCTGCTCAGTGGAACTAATTATGGCTGTTTGGCCTGACAAAGTCACCTACCATGCTGAACAAATACCAGTGAGACTTCAGTTTCCTCCCACAATTATTTATGATACCAGAGAGCTTAATCCAGGTTTGTTTATACCCAAACTATAGCAAGAACACTAGCAGTTCTCTGAAAAGCAGCAGCAGGTTTATCTGAGCATGTTCCACTCTGATATCCTTTAGACTTTGAAGGGGCTAGATGCAAACCCCTCGGTAGGTGATGTTCTTTGCAGTAGTGATGCTGTTAAAAAGCCCAAATCAAAACTCTAATAGTCTTGGTGACGATGAAGCAGGGATTCTTTATTGCGGGGACCATCCGTAAGGGGCAGGGTCACAGCTTTTACACAAGACATACATGCCTCTTCATAAATATGTATATCCATAGGGTTTCCAAGGAATGGTTAATTTTTCCATTATGAGAGCTCATTATCACCCACCTACCCCACCCCCATAATCTCTTGGTGGGCTTCAAAGACACTTGATGGCCGTTTACTTCATTTACTCCTCTTGATTAGGGGTGCTTTTGGTGAGCTTTAGCTTTTGTCTCCCTAACAAAGCCAAGGAGCTGGGTCTGCAGGCTTGAGCCCCCCCTGTTCTTTCTCCCTCTTCCCCTTTATCACTCCCTTCTCAGAGACAATCTGTTTCTCCTGGGGTACCACAATGCGCTAACATTATGGTCCTTTAGGCAGAACTTGGCGCATCCTTTACATAGTTTGCTGCTGATCAATTAACACTTATCCCCTTCCTGCTTCAGTAGGGTTTTCCCATTCCTATTTCCTCAGGGCTGTTCCCAGTGTCTCGGTTCACTGCAAATTCCTAGTTGCAGCTGGAAACACAAACTGATTATTTTAATGGATTGAAGCTTATTCTGAGCGAAGTATTACTGAAGAGTTTAGAATAATTATTCTCTTTATTTGAAACTACCCCAGGCCTGCAAACATCTATTGCCTGAAAGGAGGAGTGTTTTCTGTCATATCAGTCTCAACAACCTCCTGTTGAGCTGCTTCTCTGCGATGTGCGAGCTGTATTGAGCTGAAAAACTTTGCAGCAGCTGCATGAAAAATCCATCCTCCGCTTTTCTCCCAGGGCTTATCAAAATAGCAGAGAAATTGTCACACATCAGAGTGACAAAGATGATCATCAGCATTGATGTTCTGAGGGAGAAGTGTGGAGTGGGAATTCAGGTAGCCCTTTTAAAAAAAAAAACAAACCTTGGACATCTGTTGGGTTTGCTTTTTCTTTTAGTCTCCCCACACAGAATTTCCCACCTTTCTGGCATGTTTAATTTGATAATCAGCAGCGTTTTAGATGGAGCAGTTGCCTCTGCAGGAAGAATTTGGCAGGTGACTGTTAGAAGGACTGCTCTGCAGCTGGTGGAGGCTGAGACCAGCGGCGTTGTGCCAGCTGAAGCCACAACTGTGCGATGTCTTAAGGCACTGAGAAGAAGCCAGATTTGAAGTGGTCAGAAAGAGTATCCAGACAGGGAAAGGAGAATCAGGGAGAAGTATCATAAACTGGCACAGGGTGCCCAGACAGGTTGTGGAAGCCCCCTCCCTGGCAGTGTTAAAGGCCAGGTTGGATGAGGCTTTGCGCAACCTCATCTAGTGGAGGGTGTCCCTGCCCATGGCAGGGGGGTGGAAATAGATGATCCCTTCCAACCCAAGGCATTCTATGATTCTAGGTTTCTTTCCTCAGGCTCTGTTATGTGTGAGGCAGTTGTGCTGCTGCTGAGTGCAGAGGACGGTTCTGCTGGTACTTGCAGCCCTTGCTAGCTCATCACACCGGCTTCGTCTGCTTCCTCCTACGCTCCTTGTGCAGTGTGAGTAGGATGCCCTGAGGAGAAAGCACAAGATGAAAAACACATGAAAAATTCAAGGAATTTTTTATTAATAATAATAAAAAAAATCCCCATATGTTTACATAGTTATTAGAACCAAACAGTCGCATCAGCTATCAGATATTAAATTGAAGTCCCTCTCCAAAGCAGTGCCTGTAGCACAAGGGGAAGAGAAGGGAGTGGTGTAATGTTGTGGAGGCCTGGCACTCCTCAGGCTGGGCATGGAGTCTCCTACTCTGCAAAGTACAGTGCCTGGCACAGCGGTTCTGCCTGCTGCGAGCTCCTGCTGCTCTGCAGCATGTGAGCTGACCCTCGAGGAGGTGAGATGTAAAGCAAGCTACGTGCCCTCCCCAGCAGCTCTTTCCCCTTGACATTGAGCCTGTTTCTGTGTTGCTTTTCAGGTCTTTGTAGCTTCATGAAGGTTTCTAGTGCTTCCTCATTGTTGGATCGGTTTGTGCTCCAGTGTAGAGTCATCAGGTGCTGCAGGGAAGCAGCGTCGTGTGAAGTTGCAGGGGCTGTGGTAGATCTGAGCGCCTCGAGCTTAATAGGCATCTGGGATCCTAGCATCCTTAGTGCTGTTGGACTTCTTTCCTTGTTAGCTACAAGGCAGTGGGTTTTGTATAGTCTAGGCCTTTGAATATCATTCTTATGTCCTTTTCTTCTTTCATTTTTCCTCTTTGTAAAGGAAATGCAAGGCTGAGGCAAAGACAAGGAAACACCCTCTTCAAAAAGCCATCATTTCCTCTGCTGAGCATCTGTGCCAAAGGCAAATCCATGGCTTGGGGATGCTTGAAATAGTTTCCTGTCTAACATAAAGCAGAGCGATGTGTAACTTGGACTCCTGATGCGAAGGGCTGAGGAGATTAGGGGTGAGCAGAGCACTGTGAAGATGCTTATGAGCCTGCCCTCATGATATTTGGATGCTTTCCATCCAGCCACACAAACCAAACATTTACCTCACCTGAATGTGAGATGCCTTGTCCAGGGTGGAGGGAATCTGTGCTTAATTGTGTGAGAAGTGGAAAGGTCAGAGCATCTGGACATTCACCCCTGAAACGGAGTGATGGGTGAAGGTTGCCACAAAAGCCGACGGAGTTCCTTTGCTTTGGTGTGGGAATTGATGTTCTGCAAGGAGCCAGATCCCCTGCTTGTAAATCAGTTCAGCTTGTAATATCTGCCAAGTGTTTGGGGACACCTGGGTATCTGATGCTGTATAAATGTCAGTTGCTATTACAGTTTCTTGCTTGGGTTATTGATTTCCCCCCTGCTGTTCTCGCTGGGATGGAGTGATTTGAGGTCTTTGGTAGATCAGCTCTTCCTCCTCCAGCTTGCATTGCATACGTTGTATTTTGAGCCCCCTTCCCCAAACTGTGTGTAGTTACTATATCTCATAACCAGACATGGATTTCCCTCCTGTAGTTGCTTCTATTGCTTCAGTCCAATGGGTTAACACCCAAGTCCTGAGTACCTGCTCTCTGGGGCAGGGGATGTCTTCTCTGGTCCTTGTAGTGAATCTCATCTGCTAATGTGGAGCACAACTTGGATAATTCCCCTGAACACCACCCAGGTAAATCTTAGAGCCAGTGATTCCTAACACTGATCTGCTAGCTGTGCTAATGTAAAGCCCCTGTGGTAAGTCCCTGCCAGCTGCAGTTGTGTCATGTAGTGCCACGTAGCTCTGACCAGGTGTATTTATGATTCTGAGCACACTTACGTGACCTGACCGGGACAAAGAGCAGGTTGGTGTCAGAGACAGGAGCAGAAATAACATTTCACAGCTCTTAGGCTAGCATCCTGCTTGCTGCATCTTCACCTCAGCTGTGCTTCCTGGCAGAGCACTACAAGTGTTAAACACTTCTGAGGGAGCAGAAAGGGCATGTGGTTCCTCTGTGCTTGGCAGGGGACTTGGTACAGACGTGGGGAGGACAGGGAAGGGGAGTCATGTTCACCTAGACGTGAACAGGAGGATTTTATGGGTGTCTCTTTCCTTTTTTGTGTGCTCTGGGAGCAAGGGGCAATAAATTGGAAGGTTTTATATCTTGAGCAAAAGCTGACATTGCTAAAATAGCACATTATCACAGGCAGCTGTAAATGAGCTCTCAAAGAGCCCAGCTGGACTCTGTGCCTGTGGAAGTGAGCGATTACCGGAACCCATCCGTACTGGGAGAGCTGTAGGAAAGGCAATCATTTGTTAGCATGAGTTTCTGGATTATCTGGTCTCCTGAAGAGATTCCCTTGGACACTGCTCAAGTAAACAGTGATTTTACTATGCAAAGCCAAAGATTGTCATCCCCTTTATGCTCCCTGCTCAAAGGTCCTGAACACAGAGAGAACAGGTCTAAGAAATGCCAAAGGCAAGGCGGTCACAACTTGGGGTTTGGTTCAAAGTTGCTGTTCTCCCTCTTCATGCTGCCTGGGAATTATATCTTGTTCCAGAGACATCAGTGAAGGCTGAGGATGTGGCTTAAAGGAGCTGCAGGCAGCTGCCTTCTTGGTGGTCCCTGAGTTGCTGTGGCCGTCGCAGTGGGAGCGGGACACCCATGTACTTATGTTGAAGCTTGTCTGAAGACAGTAGTAGCTGCAGCTCTGCTGCATTCCCAATTGCTCTGAAACCTGTGAGTGATGTGGCTAAACTTAACCAAAGGGCTCTGCTGTTAGAGCCTCTGTGCTTTTACAGGGCTTTAGGAGAAGGGCAGATCCCAGCTGGGTGCCCCACCTTGGAGCTCTGCCTGTGCCCAGGCTGTCTCCCTTTCTCACTGCCTTGGCTGTGCTTCAGCTCCTGTTCTCCCCTTGCCTTCCCACCCTGCTACCAGCGGACAAGAAAAGAAGGCAGAAGGTTGGAGAGAAACCATTTAACAAAACCTGCTTAAATATTTAGCACCTCTGCCATTCCTCTGTACCAAACACACATGACGGAGTAATTTATGTCCTGAAATTATAATCCATATGAATTAGCCTGCCACAAATACATCATTTCCTAATAATATAGACAAGATGCTTTAAGGAGTGATGAGAACAGCCCTTTCCTATGTGTTCTGCTTTACTTGCTGAGTAATTATCTAATCATTTTCTTGTAATGATATGAAAGGATTTTTATTCCCCCTTCCTGCCACCCCCATAATGAAACAAGTGCCACTTGGGTGCTGTGCTGTAAAACAAGGCCCAGAAATGGGAAATGAGGAACTGTCCATTTATTGCAGGGCAAGATCTTAAGTGGGAGCTGCTACTGTGGGACCAGTCGTGTTCCATGTGCTTGCACACCCTGCTGTGGTTATGGTAGCTTGTGCTATCTACCTATACCTAAACCAGATGACTTTCAACTTCTTTTTCATGTGGTTTATTTGCAACCAGAATTCTTTATCAAAGCTGCCTTCCTGTCCTGTGTGTTGTACAGCACCAAGCTTAGGGGTTCACTGAAAGATTTGGGCTTCTGAATTCTTCTGCAGTATTAATTGTTGAGTTACTAATTAGTGGGGAAAACCCTGGGCAAGGTTTTTCTCTCTGTTCCCCTTCCTTGACTTACCTGTTTGTCTGAGGCGCTCAGTGATGGAGATGTCTCTCCCTCACCCATGTGCAGGACCTTGCATAATCCTGTTTGGCTGCCTGGTGTTACCATAGTAATAAGGAATGATTAAGAAACCTTCTTTAAATTCTCTTTAATAATGCGAATCCTTGCAGAGGTAATGATGGGAAGGGTCTGGGTGAGCATGCCAATGCTTGGCTTGCTTTCTTTACTCACAGCACGTAGGGTGCCAAAATCCAGCCAGAAGCCTTGGAGGAGCTGTTATTCTGAGGTGTCTGTGCTGCTCCAGGCCAGCTGTACCGACTGCTTGCTTAGCCTGAGGTGTGCTGTTTATCAGTGTTTTTAAAGTGCTCTGGAGATGCTCTGTGGGAAGGAGCCACAGCTCTTCCATCTGCAAATCAAATAGAGCTCCTGGTCCCAGGGATGTGACTCGGTCCAGTGCCTCTGGGAGCAGTACTTGTGCCTGGTTAAGGTGGTACTGATGTGTTTTCCAGTACTACAGTCTCCTTGTGCTGCAATGCTAGTTAGAGACAAATTGCAGTGTGATTTTTCCCAGAGCCTGGTTTCTTTGCTTAGTGACTGTGACACATACATTTTCAGGAGCTTTCTTACTCCATTTCTCCCCCCTTCATAGCTGTTGTATGACAGAACTGTGGTCATGCTGATGCATCTTGTATTATGTACCTCCCCAAGATGTAATAAACATAATCCAAATGTTATCCAGCCTGTGGGCAGGGGAGGGAACCAAAATTCACTGCTGTATGAGGGTCTGGGAGGGAAAAGGAGAAAACAGCTCCCAGGTTTTTCCTCAGTTGTTTAACCTTGTGGCCTTATAGCCATAGTGGAGTGAGAAATGACTTCGCTTCTCCTGCTCTGTGGTGCAGTGACCTTGCTGGATAATTACTCTCAGGTCATTGCAGCCACCTCGAGTACAGTAAGGGAGAGAAGAAAACCTCCTGCCTGTCAGATGCTGCTTAGGTGCTGGGTGTCATTGTCCTGGGAGACTAAGCCTGAGCACTGAAATCATGTCAGTGTAACCTGTTGGCACCATTAATAAAACTTAATAAAAAAGCAGGTGATCAGTTTGTTCTGTCCTTGCTCAGGCAGAACTCCCTTTTACTCTTTGCATTTGTAGTTTCTGTTGCAAAGAGCTTGCTGCTGTCCTCAGCTGCTGGGGTCCTATGTGCATGGCCCCATATGTGTTGGCAGTTGCAGCCTTACATTCAGAGGAGACAAAGGGAAACCTGAGGGCTGAGGCAACAACAGTTTTCCCAAAGGAGTAGAGAAGGTGCAGAGCAGAACTGGCAACTTCAGGGTAAGGACCTAGGGTGTGACTATGATGTGATCTCAGTGGTACAGGTTTGTCCAGGCAGCAATTCATTCTTCTGTTCAGCCCCCTCACTCCTGCTCAGGACTGGCTTGATGACTTCAGTGTTTCTGTAGCAGTTTTGCAAGGCTTGTTCCATCCAGAGTGAGGGTGAGAAAAAGCCTGTAGGAGAGGTGTTGCTGGACCAACACTTACTTAATCTTGTTTGATTTTTGTTAAAGAAAAAGGCCTCACCATAAGGCTCTGGGCAACTTTGTGTGACTGAAATATGAAATCCATAACAACAATAAAAACCACTCAGCCTATCAAGTAATGTGTATTAACTTAACTGCTATGAAGCCTTTCAATGAGACAAAATTAATAAGACAATATATTGTCATGTGATGAGTTGCCCTTCATTGTGAGTCAAAGTACGTTAGTGCATTTACAACCTCAGAATGAATTGTGTCTCTTGGCTGTGTGGGTTCTTAATTGAGATTTGAACTCCTAGATACTATTAGCATGCAAATCAGAAATAGTGGGAATAATAATAAAAACCATCTTAACCTACTGAACTACAGTAACAACACTGTAGCCAGGAAGGATTGATCATGTGAGGAAGATAGCAGTTTGGCTTCTGGAGGTGAAGATTAGTGGAGACCAGAAAAAATATACTTGGCCTGCCTGGGTGCTCCTGGATATATTATAAACTGCTTGTTGCTCTACTATGCTGATATGCAGATGCCTCAGTGCTGAAACAGGCATTGAAGAAAAGGATTTTGAGTTGTAGGGCTGATTAACCCTTGCTGTGCTGTCAGAAAGGTTTCATTTTACTGCCACTGCTGGTAAGTTGGGGTTCTCTGGGCTCTTTTTTTAGCTCTGCAATATTATTTACAGTTGTAATTAGAAGGAATGACCATTTCAGCAAATAACTTGGTTCGTGCTGTATCAAAGCCTCTAGTACAACAGGGATGAATTATATCCCTCTGGTAGGCATGAATTACTGGTGAAACCATTTCAGTGTAACTTACTGAACTGTGTGTCAGGGTCAGCCCTTCTGTCTTCTCCACCGATGTGCTGGATGAAGAAATGTGTCTTTCTGAAGCTTTCCTTCAAGTGCCAGACTTGTCTGCCTGAGTGATGGGAGGGATTAATGCAAAAGATGCTCCATATTGCATGTTCAAGGGCTGACAACTGTTAAGAGCTTATCATGTTTATCTGTTGCTTTCAAATGGGGCTGCTAGACTGAGCTGGCTCCAGCCAGGATCTCCCCATCAACCTTACACCATTATCTTGGGTTTCTAATGACATCCTGTCCTTTCCATTGCTCCTGATGGTCCACTTTAGCCAAGGAAGAGGATTATCATTCCTATTTTATTACTGATGACAGCCTGAAATTTTTCAACCACCTGAAACACTGTTTGGCTGATCACTTTGTAAGTTATTGGGTTATTGTGAGTTATGGAGTTCTTTCCTTTTACTCCCAGCAGATAAAAATGCATTTCCTTGCAGCTAATCACCATGTGAAAACCAAACTCTGTCTCCATCTGCAATGTGTGATGTGATCTAAGCACAGACTGACCTGAAAGAGGCTTAATGAGAGTGAGAGCTGTGAATTACCAGGTTTTGGGTCTGATTCAGCACCGAGGGGCTGAAACTGGCCAGTGCATTTGATGGACCCAGTTATAGAGGTTTTTATAGAGGAGCAGAATTCCTGGAGTCACTTGTGGGATGTTGGTTTGGCACCATTAGTGCCAGCTCCTCATGAGTCCTTGTCCATAATCCTTTCTTTGTTGGGCTGAGGTTTGATGGCACAGTAAGTATTTACAAGGGTATAAAACCCACCTGCAGTGCATGTGGTGCTTAATGCCAGCATCCTGTGAATTCCTCAAATACCTGTACAAACATCTCTTGCTTTGTTTTCTTATCAATATTTAATATTAGAACCAACAGATAAGAAACTTGCTCGCTCCTCTTTCCCCTTATTTGTTGCCATGCTTGGATTAAAGTGGGGTGGTTTTTTTTTTAAATAAATAAAAATTTAAATTGCATTTTATTTTCTTACCAGCTGCTAACTCTCTGAGACAGATTGGGAGATCAATTATCACAGCGGTGAATGAATCTAATTTTTCAATATAATTTATGGTAATTCTCTATTCTCTGCCTGAGAAGCAAATAGTAGGGTGGTTTTTTTCCAAAAGTCAGCTTGCAAAGAACAACAAAACCAGCAATGCTCCTGTTGTACAACAGCAAGGACTCCTGGTTTTCCAGTGGTGGGGATACCATGCTGAAGGTAGGGAGTGAAGTGTATGTTGTGCCCTCTCAGAAGAAACTTCTATGCCAGATTCTGGAACTGACTTTAGGAGGGAGATCACAGCTGAACTCTGAGTGTTTCTGTCAGGCTCTTTGGGGAGGATTATGGCTTTTGGGATTATGTTGTCTGAGCTCTACTCAGCTCCTATTCAGTGCAACTTTGCTGGACTTCACTGAGCTCTGTGACCATAATCCAAATGTCAAATTCTTCCCCTTTTCCTCTTAAACATCCAAGAAGGGAGGTGGGGGGCATAGGCTGTGTCTCTGTTAGCACAGGGCTGGACAGCTGCAGGGGATGACAATCTTGAGCATGGGACCTACACTCTGTGACACAAGAGTTACAGCAGAGGTGTTGGCCAAGGGGCAGGATGGCAAATCTTTCCTGGGTACCACTTCAGTTCTTGGTTTCTAAGGATGATGCTTGGTGTTTGTGTGATGTCACACCTGAATCAAGAGCACTCAGTGCAGTGTGGGAACCTCCTGGACTCATGGTCTTTACCAGTGTGTTTCTGGTTGATCCCACAGGGTGCCAACAGGTTGTTGCAGGCTCTCTGGGATGTGGGTGTGCCTCTCCAGTGTCAGCAGCCACTTGTAATCCTAAGCAGTTCATTGACCAATGCTCAGTAGAGGGAATTGAGGCAACCCAGTTTCATGTGGATTGTGGAGTTTCTCCCCACTCCCTTCTGGCACCAGGAACAGCTCCTGAAAATCCATGGTAAATCCTTTAATATACCTACCCAAATTCTATTTTGCTAGGATTGCTTCTTGGATTGCAGTCAGGATGGTGCTGTTTGGCAGGAGAGGCCAACACTGTAAGCAGCTTCTGAGCACTCATGTAATTTATTAAGTATGTCATTTAGTGTGCACTTCAAATGTGTTTAAATAATTAAAAAAAAAAAAAGAAATGGCATGCATGGGTTAGACAGTGGTAGGAAAAAACAAAGGAGTTTGCAGCTCTTGTTCTCTTCATCTGAAAACTCAGTAACTAAATCTCACTTTAGGTCTACCAGGAATACAAATAGAGCAATTGGCAGTAATTTAGAAGCCCTCCATTTCAAAAGCCCCAGGACATACAGATTGGGAATAAGGATCTCTTAATGTCAACAGTGGTTCTGTTCCACACATGGCCTGAGATGCAAACAAGTGGGGAAAGGCTTTTGCTTACTTTCCCTATGTTATTTATGGTCTGCCTTCACACAGCGACAGCACATTATTGTATGTTGCATTGAAAATTGCTTCCCAAAGCTGATCAGATTGATTTCTCCCCTTTCCATTAATGCACAAAGCAAGAGATGATTGTATTTTTTCAGTGCAAAGTGGACTCTGAATCCAGTAACTATTTAAGCTGTAGCACAAACACTTGAAGCTCTCAGAGAGCACAATAGGATGAAAGATGTCACTTGCCAGGTCAGACTTTTTTTGCTCATTCCCTGAATAACTGCAATCTCTGTTCTGTTTTTTCTTCTTATGCATGTACAATCACTGCTGTCCTTTGCAGTGTCTATCATTTTCCATATTAGAATGGAGACCTCTGATCTCCAAATGACAAGTTCCAATCAAGTAAACACCACACCTTGCATTTTGGTGCAATTTGGGGGATGTGCTGTTTCAATCCTGTGGCAGATGGAAGGAACAATATCTCTTGACTCCCCAGTATTCTTGCTGCAGGGGTATGGAAAGCACTTTTGAACATGCATGGGTTGTATGATGCAGTGTGTAACGGGAGATGTAGAACAGTGTTTCAGCAGCAGATGTGGTAGGTGGTGTGCCCTCTGGTCTGGTAAAGTGTGAGCATGTGAAATGCTGTGATTGAGGTGGGGAATGGGTACATGACTCTGCTGCCTTGCTAGCAGAGCGGAGCAGTGCCACCCTTTCTTTTGTCTATTTAGTTCACCAGCTCCTTGGGACAGACTCACCTGCTAGGTGCACACAGCAGGGTCCTGGAGTTGTTCATATTCTTTTGGAGTGGCTCTGTTATAATTAACAGTGGTAGCTGAGCTGGCCAAGAAGGCCTGAGAAAGACTTTGGCTTTGTTTGGAGTAGGAGCTTGGTCTCTGTGAGATACTTTCCAGGTACCTACAGAAGTCAGTGTGGTTAATGTTCCTTCTGTGTGTTAGTACAAGCAGGATCAGCCCACACCGTTGGTGGTGTTCAGGGATTTGTGTAGACTCTACCACACTCTGTGACATTTGCAAAGGACTTAATTGTTTGCACCTCTGAGTATTTAGGCCTATAAATATTTATTAACCTTCTCCCAAACGTGTATCACGGGCTAAGGCAGAAATGACCTTCCTCATCTGTGTGACTGGGGATGAGGGGAACCCCTTCCATGAAACAGCTCTGCAGGCCCAGCATTCACAGCCGCTGGCACTTAGCACCATGCAATGTGCTGTGGAGCTGGAGGAAGCAGCAAGGGGTCAGAAAATGGGTGAAAAGGGGCTGCTTCAAGCAGGAACAGCTCTGAGCTCCAATGGCAGTACACCCAGGCTAAAACTCCACTGCAGAGCTCTGCTACTTCAGAGCTGCGTGGGCTTTGAATTGCTTTCCAGTGCCTCTTCATTAAGGTGGATTGTCTTTGCAGCCTTTACAGAGCAGGAGAAACTATTCACTTCACCTCTCTAAGACTTGTATTGGATGGCTGCTGGTACCAAGTAATGGAGGTGTTTCTTTTGTTTCAGCTACATAGTTTTAACGCTGAAAGTCCTTATTTTAAACCTCCTGGATGGTGGCAAGAGCTTATTTCCTTTGTCTGAAGTAAGCAGTTATTGACAGTAAAATGAAGGGTTGGCAGGTGTTTCTGCTGGTGTTGGGACACATGGACTTATCAAGGCAGGGTGGTCCTGGTGCTGTGTAAAGCACTTGCCTGGGAAATGATGTCCTGGTGCACTGAGGTGATCAGGACATGGAGAGGGAGTCTAGCTGCATGGAGGAGCTGTGATTAAACCTGACCCGAGGCAGTGGATTGACATGGGGAAGTGGTGGACAGGGCAGCAGAAATGTTCTTAATTTGTGGAGAAAAAGGAGAAATTAACCCAGGTGTCTGGAGGGAAATGTTTATTAACTTCTCAGCATAGCAGTCAGCATTCTTCCATCTGGTGTGCCCTGAGTCAGAACATCAGGGCTGGGGGGGGCATGCTGGCATATGTGCCAAATTAGACTAAAAGAAGTGTCCTTCTGTGCTTTGGGGTAGAAAAGAGCATGGGGGATGAGAGATTGAGGAAACAGGAAGCCTCCTCACAAGGTAACTATTGATTATTTAATGAGCTGATAAATAACAGGCCACAGAATAATTGGAGCCTTGAGCTTCTTGAGCCTGAGCTGGTTGCTATTTCTCAAAGCAGGTGGGGAATGCAGTCAGGGGCAGTGTGAACAGGTTGTGTGCAATCCCCAGCACTGGGCTGCCTCAATTCCCAGGGGAGCATCTCTATGCCCCTCAGAGGTAATTCCCAGGGGAGCATCTCTATGCCCCTCAGAGGCAATTCCCAGGGGAGCATCTCTGTGCCACTCATGCTGCATCACGAGGTACCAGGGCATAAAACTCCAAACCCTGTTGAGCTGTTCTCTACCAGGCTTCAGTAGCAATAGCTATTTCTCAACCTTATGTTGAGCTGGGGTAACAGTCTTACTGTTGTCAGGATTTCTAGGGCTCTGGAGCAGTGTATTTATTCACCTCTCCCTGCTCTAGATATTACCTGAACTATGCACTGTGCTCCTGGGCTTTTCAGCACTGGTTTCAGTGGTGCTAAATCACAGAGCCCCAATTCTTTGTACCTTCAGAACAGCTCCCATGTAACCTGCTTATGTGGTACATCAGCAGGAACTTGGGAATAATATTCCTTTAGAAAATCCTAAATACAAGAGGAGGAGAATATCCTGTGGAGCTGAGGTGCTTGGAGTGTCCTTGTTATTGCTGTGACTAGTTTGCACTACCAGGGACACACTCATATGTCCCTGTGATGTTGGTGTTCTGTGTTTTTAATCCAAGCACTGTGGTTACAAAAGCTTGAGGTCAGTCTTTGTCCTGACATGAATTCTGGGTGCCCCATGTTAATTCTTTGATATTTTTTTTCTGCCTTGGCAAACCAGTTCACTTTACAAGCAGACACCAAAATTGGTTTAATGGAGAGACAAACCAGTTCTAAACTGGCATCCTAGAAGCAAAAGTGAAGTTTGAAGCCTGACCTGAGACAGTGAGTGGAGAATCACTTTGAGCCTGAACCCAGTGGAAGTGCATCTATCTTTGACACCAAAGTGGTGGCCAGTGACTCTTGTGGCCAGCCCAGTATGAATTTGTGCTGCTTGGGACTGCTCCCTTTAAATAATTTTCTTGCTTTAGGTTATCTGAACCTTGGACTTGAGTTGAGGGGTAGGAATTCAAACAGAATTGGGGGAAGGGAAAAAAGAAACTAAAAAGATACAGATAACACACAGCTAATGGAGACTGCAGAAACATTTTGATGTTCATATGCTAATTGCATCCTACTTCCTCACAAACTGCAATCACTTCATTGTTTTTGTGCTGCCTGTTTTTGAAGATTTCATTGAAGCTTCCTTAATGAACTAGACACTGCAAATGAAAGAGGTATGTTATGGATGGCAAATTTCTCCTGGGTGTTCCATGTTAATTCTTCTTTGATTTTTGTCCTGGCAAACCAGTTCACTTTACAAGCAGACATCAAAATTGGTTTGATGGAGAGACAAGCCAGTTCTAAACTGGAATGCTAGAAACAAGCTGTGCTCCTTCTCTTGTGTGCCTGGACTGAGCAGCACATCGGGGAGTCCATGTAGGTACAGCTGTGCTCTTGAGGTCTTGCTGTCCCTCCTGGGATGCAGGGAGTGTGTGCTGCTGTCCCTGAAAAGAGCTTCAAGGAGACAACCCAGCAGACCCAAGCCCTCTGAGAGGTGGTGCGTGTCCTGAAGCAAGTACTGCTCAGGTGTGGCTGCTGGAGCAGCTTTGCATCACCGCAGGGCAGAGCCCAAGCCAGGCTCATGGTTTCTTGGTATAATCCTTGTGTTCTGTGAGGGCTGCTGGAGCTCAGAGCTGCTGCAAGAACAGGTGTCACTAGATGTATGCTGGAAGGAGTCCTTGGTGCCATTAATTATGATGTCTACGGGCTATTTCTCAATTCTTTGCATATGTAGAGAGTAACCCTGTGGGCAGCAGTGGAACTTGGCAGCAACATAAAAAGCCTTTTTATTTTTCCCTTCTAAATGTGGTGCTGCAATAAAAAAAAAGTAGTTTTTAATAAATGAGAGGAGAAGCAAATGAGGTTGTTGCCAGGGAAGGGTGGTTTCTATTTTGTGTCTGTCTTGGTTTTATTTATTCCTTTTGTTTTGCTGCTATTAGGGGAGACAATTCAAGTGAACTGTGGAATGCATAAGTGTAGCTTGGTAAAGATGGTTTAGCTGGGCTATGAGTAGACCTAAATCTCTAGCAGAGGCATGATGAGAACCCCAGTATTCCCAAAATTGCAGCAGTGTTTCAACTGTCTCCCTTGGCTGCCACCCTTCTCTATCAGTTGTAACATCAGCTGATAAAATTGAAAGGATGAGTCTGTGTTTCTTGCTCATCCAGCAATAAAAAGTGGAAGATGTTTGGGATCTCCTAAGATTGCCAGACCTAAATGTTTTCATAGTAAGTAGCTCCAGTTTCTGCAATCAGCCTGCCTTGAGGGGGAATTCACATCAGGACACCTTTTTCCCTAATTTTAGCACATGTATCTTGGGAAATGATGCCACAGAGTCTGCAGGAGTCTGAGGTTTTTAGGGCCAGGATGAACTACAAGATCACCTCATCTGACAGCTAGCATAATGAGGTATTCAGCAATTACTGCATCAGGATGGTGCCTGGTGCCCCATCCAGCAAATCTTTCACTGATGCAGGCAGTGATTTAGAGACTCCATGCCAGGAGGAGGCAGCCACCACATTGCTGAGTTGTTTCCAGTAGTTAATCACTCCTCACTGTTTCCTGAAACCTTTGGGATGCAGTTATCTGTCAGGAACAAATGTAGTCTTTGTGCTGCCTAATGGACAGGTAGAAAAGTGACAAGAAGTCCAAAAGAAACCCTTTTTGAAGCAGCAGCCATATGATGAGTATAGTTGCAGCTCCTGGTTCAGAATGATAGTCTGTGGTGAATTTCATCTTTTGTCCTGTCTGAAGAATAAAAAACACCCCACACCCTTGAAACATTCTGTTATTCCCACATGAAAACAATGCATCTGAGTGTGACAAATCACATCCCACTCAGCCAAGTCAAAGCCTCCGTGCTCATTAGCTTTCTGCTTGTTTCACTCCTTTTGATGCACCTGGCTCCCACCTCCACTCCTCTTAACACATTCTGTGTTTTCCCTTGTTCAACCACACTTTTTTTGGAGTCAAAGATGGGCATTGCCATGTTTAAAGAACATAAACTTTTAACATGATGGCATTAGCATCAACTGAAGGCAGGTGCCTTTTGTTCATGTTTCTTTGCTTAGGCACTTGCCAAGACAAAGTGAGATGTAAAAATAGTTGTCCTTGTTTAAGCAATTATATTTAATAAGGCTTGCAGGAAAGTGTGTTCTAGGAAATACAAGGGGGTGAGAACTGAAGGACTCTTAGGATTTTTGTCCTGACTTCTGTTTTGAATTGATTTGTCATTTTCTTGGACTTGGTGGCAGAACAAGGAATTCATCACTGGTCTGTAGGTGTGTGCTTATGTTCTGCTGTGTGCCTGAGCCTATCCAGCCCAGACCTTGAAGATCACTTCATATCATCTTAGTGACTCTCCCAACATCTGAGCATGTACCAGGGAGCTGAGGTGTTAGTTTTTTGAAGTAGGTGATTTACTAAGTTACTGGGAAGTTGCAGAGACAACTACTCTTAATTTCAACAGGCCTGATGCGGTTGTGCTTGGATGAAATGAGTGGCAGGTCTGAGTGCTTTGGTTCTGCAGCTGTTCAAGCTGGGTGGCTGAAGTTCTTTTCATCCTCTCATTTGTGCTCTTAAGACCATAATATCCTAAGGACAGGGATTGCTGTTTGAAGCCTGTAGGAAGCCTAGCCGGACCTGACCTCTGGTCCTTACTGTCATAGACATAATGGGGAGGGGGTCTTGAACCATCTGAGCCACAAGGCTAGCCCAGAGGCAAGGGAGAATCAAGTCTTTGAGGGGCCTCTTGGATAAATAATGTCCCATGAAATAAATAAACCCACATGGCCTCATTCCTTCTGGTCCTGAGATTTCTCAGCAGCGTTTTGGATCAAGTCCCCGGTTACTTCCCAAGCCTCTCCAGCACTTTACATTCTACCAAGCTGCCTGCGTGCTCCTTTAGATGATACGAAGTGACTGCTTGCTACTTGTGCAACCTGGAAAACCCCTGTTTCCATTTCCACAGTTTAACAGCTCGACTGCAACAGCAGCAGTGAGGATGGCAACAACAGGCGCAAGAACAGCGCAGCCGCTTCCGCTGGGGATGCTGATCAATTGAAATTGATTCTTCTGGAACGATGCAAATAAACCCCCCCCCCATCCCCTAAGTGCTCTGTGCAAAGCTTATTGTAGTGTGATGTAAAATATTTATGCCAAATTCATTTGGAAGCTGCAACTTCCATTATCTGTAAATGAGTTCAATGAAACCTCTTCAAAAAGCATTCTGCTTTTCAGCAGGGAAGTGCTTTGCTATCTTCAGTGTTCTGTGGTTTGGATGCCCACCCCCTCCTTTAGTTTATCTGTCCAGGAACAATTTGCATTTCAGGGAATAGAGTTTAAATTTTTTATTTCTTCTCTGTTTGGGAAGTCTGTGTCACTTTGGGGTTTGTTTTCTGTGTCACTCCAGCCTGGTAAGTGGGTGGGGTTTTTTCTCTCTCTCTTTTTTTTAAAGAGAAGAAAACTAACAGTCTGTTTAAGTTCTTGAATTGGAGAATCAGCTTTGCATTTCCAGCTCCACTGCCACAGGCTCCCTGGGTTTCCTTGGGCAGATCTAGCTGCTTACTGAAATTCAGCTCAACTTCATTATCAGCAGATGTTTGCATTTTTTAGAGTTCAATTAAATTATACTCACTGTACCTCCTGTAGACAAAAACTATTGTTATGTTTATTTTATAGTTAAAGGAACCAGGAGGCTTAAGGGCCCATCTACACAAAGATATGAAAGTATCTGTGTAGCAAAGATGAGGATTCCTGCATAGGCTTCAGTCTGCTGACACAGGTGAATGAAGCTGTGCTGGGTGGTGTTTGGTCTGGAGTTATTGGGTAAGAGGTTAGACTTTCTACTGATTCTGAAGTTATTCTGTGCTTTTTTTACTACCCAGTGTTGTCTACTGAGTTAGATGAGCTACTGTGGGGCCACAGGAGTGGTGTCCAGATCTGCAAGGCTGCTTTTCAGGGACACTTCCCAAAGGAATGAAGCTTGCAGGGTTGTGTGCTGTACTAGGAAGGAATTGATGGGACAATACCTGTTGGTTCCTGGCAACCCCCAAGTTTCATGAAAGCTGATAACTGTGTGTTGGAGGGATAATGAAATTTCTTTCTGCTGTGAGAAGGGATACCTTTTCCAAGCAATCAACTGGCCAGCCAGCCTTCACACAGCTACAGCCTGACCAGGGCTTTTGCTTCACTTGGTGTCACAGGGAACAAGTTGTGATCCTGGCAGTGGGAAGATCAGGGGCAACAAGTCAGACCTGTGAGAAACCAGGTTGTGTTTTCCCACTGCTTATGGGAACAGCTCACTGTGAGTAAGAGTCTCCTGCCAGCCCCCATGTGTGGTTCAGTACTTCAGTTTGCTGCCCTGATGCTTTACCCTCACACAGTTTGCTCTCAGGGTGATGCCATGAGTTCCTCCCATGCTGGTTTCTTAAAGCTGCCCTTGCCTTCTGGAAGAGTCTTGCTCTTACTAGCATCAGTCCTTTACTGCCCTGATTCACCCTCTAAGAAACCCTTTAAAATTGCACAAATTAACGAGCTGGTTCACTGGTGGTATTTCTTTGTTTGCTGAAAGGATTCTCCTCCATCTAAGAGGAAAATTAGGTTACACCTAAAGGGGCTCTTTGCTGCATCCCCAAAAACATCCTTGTGGTGAGAGGATGCTGCTGCAGTGATAAATATGCTACTTTCATGACTTTAATAATTAAAAATGCACTTTAAAAAGAAAAAAAATCCTACTGCACATGCTATAGAAAGGTCTAGTGCATTTAGTCTAGCCTCTCATGGATCCTTAAGGCTTTATGGGCACTTTAAAGCTGAAATAAAGTTCCTTTTTATATTCAAAAAACAGATGTCTTTCAAACTGCCATCCTATTCCACGCAACTGGAGCTATTTTCCCTTTAAGCTGCTGCATCTGGACCGCAGTGTCTAGAAAAGGAAAGGCAAGAGACGTGTGAGCTCAGGGCAGAAGAGACATCCCTAAAGACCAGAGTGGCTCCTTAGCTGCTTGTCCCTGTCGTGCACTGTCCTGTATTGAAATGCAGTATTTCTTTCAAAGGTGGACTCATAGATTGAAGCAGAAGTCTTCAGAGAGGTCCACCCCCATCTTCCTCCCCATGTTTTTGGTCTAGCTCAGAAGCAGGTTAAATTCTAATATACTTATGAACTTGCAATATAGATGCAGCAAGTGTCCCCTTGCTTCCATTTTCCATCTGTAAAATGAGGATAAAGCCATTCTGTTCCCAAATGGCAGCTGCTAATGAAGCTCCCAGGTCCTGTGAAGTATCCAGATCGGTGTGGGTTTGTTTCTGAAATTATCCTGGAGCTACAGGGGAAGGAGGTAACTATAAGTATTCAAGTAACAGACATTGCACAGCTTTGTAACTGCTGAATGTTAAAGGGTAAGGGGATCCAAGGAATTAAAAAGCAAGTCCTGTTTTGCAGAGTCATTATAGCAGAATAAGGTACATGTGGTTAGTTGTCTGAGAGAAAGAACTGTTGCATCTGGACTGGGTTATATATTTGTGAATGTTATTACTTTTTTGGCAGAAAAGGTCTTCCAAAGGAAATAAATAGAGAAAGATATTAGATGGGAAGAATTGGTGACTTTTAGGATCTGCTTGCTCTCAGTTTTTGTGTGCTCTCTTGTTTTGAGAGCTCTGTTTCATTTATAATGAAGTTTCAAGTCTGGCAGCCGGGGACAGTGTGCAGCACATGAGCTGCTGTGTAAGGGTGCTGTGATGAATGGTTTAGGAAAACACAAGGAAGAAAAGCACTGGCTTCACCAAGGAGACAGGCTTGACAAAAGTCCTTTGGCTCTTGTTAGGTTCCCTCTACTCGGAGCAGGTTTGGTGCAAGCAGCTTCCAGTGGTGAGGTCAACCATGAGCATCTCCACTGCCAGCCTTGAGCCCAGCACTGCTGGGCAGAGGTACCCGTGGTGTTGAGAGCATTATTGCTTGGGGACAAATGAGCTGTGCAGATGTTTGGAGTGACTAAAGAGAGAAGGAACAACAAACCAAGGGCAAGTGTTAGGTGTGAAGATGCTTTTTCCCTCCTTCCTGCTACTCTTCACAACAAGGGGACTAGTGTGTTCTTCCTTCCTCAATTTAGATGTAGTTTTGGCTTTCTATTTGCTAATATATGCTAACATTGCTTTTCCAAAATGGAGAGTTACATGCTCTGCTGCCTTCAGTGACCCTGGGGTAGGGTTTTATAATTTGCAGCAGGTTATGATAGTGAGGAAGCTCTGTATTTGTTTCACCTGAAGAGGAATTGCAGAATGATAAGGCATGACTTAGTGAAGAGCTGAGCTGACCTTGCTTTCTCTGGAGTCTAAAATGGAGGTTCTGTTGTTATCACTGTGCTGCCTGCAGGATAGGAAGGGTCTTGCTGTGCTAATCGCCTCCAATTTCCATTAAGAAGTTACTCCACTGAAGTCATAGAGTATTTCTGAGAAACATGGCAAGACTTCAATGAAAGCAGTTTATTCCTGCTGGCAGAAGACCCTTTGACAGTCAGCATGCAGGTCAGGGGGGTCCCTTTCTGGGGCTGTTCTTCATGGGGGACCTTGGCTCAACTCCCCCCTCCCTTGAGAACCCTCACAGGCTGAGCTGATGTTTCCCATCCTCATGCTGGAAAGCACTGCAGTCCCTCCCCATGCTTTAGAAGCACTCCAGCCTCCATTCATGCTGCACTTTAATGGTGATGGACCTATTAAAAATACCACTTCAGCTTCCACAAAACCCTATGAATGATGTGTGTACCCTTGGAAAGGAAGTAGCTTTGTACCTTCCTTCACTGCCACAATCTCTGCTAGACCCATGGAAGGAAACAGCAATATAGCCAAAAGGTACAATCACTTTCTGCAGATATTTCCTCCTCTTCCTTGCACTTCTGATAGATCAGATTGCCTTATCAGAGCTGCTCATTGAATTAGAATATCGTTTCCTAGAGCCTATCAATCAGGTTCCATCATGTGCAGTCCCTGGTACTGATAACATGCCTTTCTTTATGCTATAAAAGAAAAGAGAGGAAAAAATAAAGGAGGAAACCTTGTTGGGGGGCTGTGTATGTAATAAAAGCTTCCTCCATAACTTGACAGAAACAACAGAATATTTTGCAGCCTGCAGGAACTGCCTTAGATATTCAAGATGGGGGGGAAAACAACCCCCCAAAAATCTTGCTCTTCAAAAACCAGATGATAAAAGTATTTCATCTCCTTTGGTTGCTTTCATAAATATTTGTTGCCTCTACAATTCAGCAGTTGCCTGAAATAAATGTAAGGATGGGATGTTCAGCATGGTTATTGTATGATCAGAGAGCAGCATGTCATAGTCTGTATTCCACAAAGTTCAGTCTCCTAGCACTACACATCAAAGCACAGGTTTAAATTGTCCAGTTGTGTATTATGGGTCCAGTAAAGCAATTGGTATGTTTGGAATTGTGCTGTTCAAGCTGGGTGATGAAGTGGCTGGTTAAGGGAAAGCAAATCTAGGGTGCTGGCAGAGATCCTGTAAGCTGAGTGTGGTTAATACACAGCCAGCGTCTGCAGGCTGAGCTGAGCTTACACAATGGGTTGTGTGTTTGTGAGTGCAAGGGAAGCAGGAGGCTTGTGTCTGAGGAGGGGAAAGCCTGGGTGTGCTGATGGGTTGGGATCTGAGGTGCAGGAAATCATAGAATTGTCCTGGTTGGAAGGGACCCTTTAGATTGTCAAGTCCAACCATCACCCTAACTTGCCATCTACTCCTAAACTGTACCCCAGCACCACATCTAACTGTCTCTTAAATACCTCCAAGGATGGAGACTCCACCACTTCCCTGGGCAGCCCATTCCAACACCTAACAACCCTTCCTCTGAAGTTTTTTCCTCATATCTAATCTAAACCTCCCCTAGAGTCACTCAAATGAGGAGAGAAGCTTCTTTGTGTTTGTTTTTGCTGTCACTTAATTGTCCTGTGAGCTCAGGAGAAGGTAAAAGATACCTTGATTGCATAAGCCTTTTTTTGTTCTTTATTAGTATAATTGCAGTAATAGAAACAAGGGTGGTCAGGTCAAGCATTAAAAAGGCTGAAATGGTGGAAGGAGACACCTTGAGTGGTAGCAGCTTCAGAAATGATTCTCTAAAAGGGGGTCAAAAGGGAAAACCAACACATTGTGTGTGCCATGCTCTGCTTTCACTGGTAATAGCAGTCTGAGGGATGGGAAACTCACCCATTGTAATGCAGTGCTGGTAGTGACTCTCCTTATATAAAGATTTCAAAAGCTTTAAAAAAAGAGGCTGGATTAATCCCTTCCAAGGATGCAGGGCACAGAGCAAAGGAATGAACAGGAACTTGCCCAGAGCCACTCAGGGAGTGTGGTGGAGTTGAGAAGCCTGTACCTGCATCCAAGCTGTTTGTCCATCCATGGGTGAGCCCAGTCCCCTTGCAGAATTCTGGGGAAGAAGTCAAAGATATTTGTAATTTTGAACTAACTGAATGGGTGGGTTTTGTTTTTTTTTAATACTCCAAATGGAAATAACTGGGTTTTCTTAGGAGGGAAAAACTAAAACTTAAAACAAGGACCAAAACACATAATTCAGTGATAAAAATATTTTAAGGAGTGAATATGGCAGATGAAACATCCTAAGGCTTTATATCCAACTTCCAGTGAGCAATTTCCTTGGGATTTCTGCCCTTCACAGGGCTCCCTGTGGTGGAGGATGGTCTTGTAATTTGTGGCCCTTGGCTCTAAGAGCTTGCAGAGAAATTCTCCTGGAGAAGGTTTGTCTCTGGTCTCCCTCCCTCCCCCTCAGCTGTGTCCACATCCTTAAATAAGCTGAAGTTCCAACACTGAAGACCATCAGAGCTTTCACCCAGGAGGGCAGAAAACAGATTGTGGCAATGCTTGTGCTGCCCAGCCTGTCCTGATAGCCCAGTAAAGGAGCTTTACTGGCCTGACCTGCACCTCTCTAAACAGCACATAACCTTCATCTGCTGGGGGTAGCTGGCTAAAGATGCTCCCAGTATATCACTTTCCCTTCCTCTCTTTTTCTTGATCTATTTAGTGTCTGATTTCTTTAAAGAAAGAGTATTCAATGCTTCATTTGTAACCAATATGCTTAAAATAATCTACAGGAGAAGCCAGCCAATTCTTAATTCCCTGAAAGTCACACCACAATGCATCCTCCAGCAGCTTGTCACAGGAGGCAGAGGTAGGGGACAGGGTAGTTTTATGTCAAAATTGAAGATGGAGCAAGTGCCTAGATCCTGGGAGATCTCTGACACGTTTTGAAAAGGCACAAGAGGAGATTGAATATTTTTTCCTTCAGCTTTACAGTAAAAACTAGAATTTTGCTGCTGGAATATTTTTAGCTGTTGGTGTTACAGGGAATAGCACAGTCTGATTTCAAGCTATTTGGCAGGCATCTTTATTACCTTTGAAAAATCTGGGTAGGATGTGATCTTTGTGATGCTGGTAGGAATCCAGGAGATGCAGATCGAGGTGGTTTTTGTCTTTGGGATGAGATGCTTCCTTGCAGTGCAAGAAATGCAAATGCAATCATCCAGCTTTACCCCCTCCCCTCCAAACCAAACAATAATCAAAGTGGCTCTTAGAGGCTGACATGCCACAAAAAAAAAACCCTCAACAAACCCCAAGAAAACAAATGAACACGACCAAGGCAGTGACAAATCCAAATAAATCACATACAAAATAACCCCGAGCCCTCAACACCCACCCCCCCACTCAAAACCACATCCCTGCCACTGCTGCCAACAGCAAGTTACATAATGGGATAATTTCCATTTCATTCAGGCTTTTGTCGGTTTTGCATCTTGGTGTGAATCTCATCAGGGTTGTTTGTGTTTTTAAAAAGGGCCTGTGTTCATTGTGACATGATCTAGAGAACCTTCAAAGCTGTTGGAAGGAAAGAGGAGTCATTATTTTTGATAAATTATGTACCATGGTCAGGGGAAGGAGTAGCTCAATCTGTCCTTCCTCTCTTAGGACTTAAAACACAAAAGGAAAACAAGATTTCAAGCTTTTTGAACATTGAATCAGTGACAGAGACAGTACACATACATTTTTAAGTGACATTAAGGTCACTGAACATTCTTTCTCAGAGAAAGGGTCATGCTGACAAGGCAATTATTGATTTTTACTTTTTATCCCCCTGCCCAGAGCTCTCTTTTTGGACATTTCTTCTAGTTTTCCTTTTTCCTTGTGCCTCAACCTGTTACCATTTTTCAGGTGATTAAGTTATAATCTGACAATGACTGAAGGTGTGTGAAAGGCTTCATGGTGCAGCCCTGTAAATGAGTCCCTGGTACCCAAGGATGCCCCCTCCCAAATTGCAGCCTTCCTGCAGTTCCTGGGGAGCATGGCTTGGGCTCTCAGGGTCTGTGTGTTTGTGTAGACCTGGCTAATCCCAGGGAGAGATTTGTGATTAACAGTGTCCTGAGTCTTAGGGCTAGGCTTTAAGGGATATAAATCACTGAGTCTTCAATGAAATCAACTGGAACAGAAGGGTTTGGAGTAACAGTGCCAAGCAGGATGTGAAAGGGGAGAGTGACTCTGAGGGATGGAAGAAGCAAAGACTGGGGCTGCAGGGAGTCAGCCAGGAAACGTTGAGCACTGAAGACTATAGATGAGCTTTAGGCTGAGAACTAGACCCCATACATGATGTTACTGAGCTATCAGTGGGTGTGCCACTAACCATCACTGGGGAGCTGAATCTCAGCTCTATGAACAGGCGTCAGGAAGGGGGGCAGCTCTTGCAGAGATGTGGGTCTGGGTGACCCATGTGCCAGCCCTGACTCTATATGCTCCCTGCTGGGTGCTGGGCTCCAGCCACTGCTGCTTTTAGACAGGCTTCTGCTTTCAAAGTGCCAGTGTAGCACTTTATCTTCTCCTGCTGAGACACCCAGTGTCTCTATTAGCTCGATAATTACTCACCAAAGTTCCTGTTTTCATAGCAGTGATAACAGTTGTTAATCACATGCTGTGCTAGGATTATACCTCCTATGCCAATCCCATGCATTATTCTGAAAACTTGACACACACCAACCTGGGAAGTTTATTAATGCAACTGCAGCAAGTCATTAAGCTTTAGTTATTGTGGGTGTTAAGTGTGTGAAGATGGAAGTCACGTTCAAAGACATCTAATGGGGAATCACAACAGTCTGAGGGACACCAAGTTCATTCTCCTCTTTCATCTGGGGACAGGATCACAGCTGGCAGAGAAATGGGATGAAAGTGGCCAGAAAAGACAGAACAGCAAACAGTGGAGAGGCATAAAGGTGATGCTGGCTTGCTGCTCAGTTCCTGAAGCTGCAGGGACTGCTAATGCTGGGCTGTGAGGAGAAGAGTTAAGGCTACATCAACTGGATGGAGTTTCTGAACCAGAGGACTAACTGATATAATTAGTGAAACAGCAAGCGAGCTGATGCTGCAGAAGCCACAACTTACTGGAGCATCCTCTAAAAATAGCTTGGGTTTAAGTCTGTCCAGCAAAGGAACAGGAGAGTGATGCTCTGCAGTCCATCCATCTATTGCCAGATGAGAAGAGAAAGGAAGACTAAAGGGGCAAACAGCAAGTGTCTCTCTTTACAGGGAAGAAAAAGGCATAGTAAGTCACTTGTGTTTGTGAGGCATCTTTTTCAGTTTCACCAACACAAAATGACTGGTTTCTGCCCAACTTACACCTGCCTAAGTAGGAAACCACTCCAGAATACCTGTCAGAGTGACAGCATTGTATGGGTGTCTTGTACTGCTCTTGAATACACGTGTGCCATGTGATGGTCAGGCTTGAAACACTGAGGTGTTGAGTTATGGTTCAGCGTTGCTTATGTCAGTATAAAATGTTGGGGAAACAGGGCTGAAGGGTCTGTAAAGTTCAAGTGATAAATGGGAAGAGAAACTTGCAGGAGTTGCAAAAGAGATGCCAGCAAAATCTAAGGTATAGAGAAAAGGTAATTCAGTTCTCACCTACTAAATCCCATTGGTAGTCCTTCTTGGCAGCCCTTTTACTGCCTGGTCCTTAGCAGCTTTGCCTGGCAGGCAAGGAAATGTTAGTCAAAATGTAGCATAGGATCTAAAAAGTTGCCCACTGGGAGTACAAAGCTGATTTCACGAGTAGGATGTATTCACTGGACCTGCACTGGTTATGGACCTAGTCCATATACAGATATATATGTACAAAATACAAATTTAGATCTCAAATTCAGTTATTTCTGGTCTTCACTAACCTAAAAGAGTCCAAAGGATTTTTTCATGCAGCCTGATGTTCTGTTCAGGCAGCTGGAATGTGATCTGGATGCTTACAAGCCATTTTATCAGCACTACATTGTGCAGATGGTTTGGAGATGCAAGAGGAGAGTGAGTCAAGTGTTTAAGCAATCAGGGTGAGGTCCTGCTAAAGGAGTCCTAGCGTTTTCTTCCTGAATCCCTGAAAGAATACCTTGAGTAGAACAGATCCAGCTCTGAAAAGACACCAAGGACAGTCAGTTGAGTGGTTAAATGTAACTGGGCAGCAAAGGGTATTCCCCTTCAGCTTCCTGTGCTCATTGTCCTCTAAACATCCACAGCACAACAAACTCTCCAGTCCTACAGAGTGTCTTCCCCTGAACCAGGAGGAAAGAAAGCCTGGGGAAGAAGACTTTTGTCCAGCAGACAGCTGAGTGAGGCTTCGCTCTCATTAGGTGGTCGGTGACCTGCGGCAGGGAGCAGTGAGATGTGTGAATGGGATGCTCGAGGTGATGGACTGTGCTGAAGGCTGCTGGCTGAACTTTCTTTTCAAAGTGTTTATCCCAAGTGAAATGCAGAAGAGGGGTCAGGGGAAGAGACAAAACACAGCTCAACGACAAACTGACTGCTAGAGGGAAGGGAAAAGCTGCTTTTATTGAACGATGCTGGCACAAATGAAAACAATTTTCTTCCCCTTTTGACTTAGTTTTTTTCCTTGCTTGTGTTTTGCATAATAAGGCTGTAGAGCCACTGCTGTTTCAGGCCAAACTATGGGGCAGTTTTTCCTTTTCCTTCTCCTGCTCTTGCCTATCTAGAGAGTTATTCAGATGGGGCTGCTTATGACACGGTAGATGCAGCCAGCATATCTTGGCTGCAGGAACTGATAGGCTCTGAATGTTGTTTGGCAGAGCTCCTTCCAGATAGCAGTGAGGGTTGGTTCTTTGGCTCTGCAACATACAAATATAGATCTGTGTGCTATCCCTGGGTTAGAAAAATCTTTAAGGCTACTCTTCCAAACAGAAGGGATCGCTTTGAGAAATGTCTCTTTGCTCTGTGTCTGCCTGCCTCAGATGAATGGAGATGTGTCCTGCTTTATTTCTCATCATGTGGCGTGGATGGGATGAGGGAAGGGCTGCTGGGAGCGCTTTGCATCTCCACATGCAGTGCTGTCAAGACTCCTCCTGTTTTCCCCTTTATTTCTGTGTGTCACACAATCCTTTGCTGAGCAGCAGTGCCCCCCTGTCTGACTCCTGCCTCTCTGGCTCTGCTGTTCAGAGCAGCAGGAGGATGTTACCTGCCTTCAATGCCCTTTATCTAATCACGAAGCCTTCTACAGCCAGGGCTGAGGCTCTGACTTGAAGAGTAGCTGTGATTCTTGGTGAAAAAGGCTACCAAAGTGACTTGGGAAGTCACAATTGGAGATGGGAGATCTTCTTTTCTACAGAGAAGGTTCTCATATTTACTAAGTCCAACTGGAGATGCTTGTTCCTATGCCAGAGTAGGTGGGGGCTGCTGAGAAACCACAACCCAAATGACTTATTTCTTCCTTTTATGCTCTGCAGTAGCAGTGTGGAGATGGGGGAAAAAAAAGAGTAACCAGGTCAGGTGAAAACAGGCAGTGAGCCCAACAGCTGTGCCCAGCCAGCTGAAAACCTTCTGGAAAGGAAAGATGAGAAAGCTGATGTGTGGCTCTGCAATTGCTGTGTCCAGTGCAGAGTTCCCAGCAGCTGTGCCAGAGGAGCCAGACTCTTGTCTGCCCAGAGAGGCTGATGTGTCTTACACCTCTGAAGTAAAGGAATGAAGGGTGTGCAGTGACGTATCCAGAAGCAGGAGAAAAGTCTCATTATCAGCAGCAATATGGTTCAGCCTGTTCTCAGCCTCGTGTCACTGCACAGGGGTGGGTGTCTGCCTCTATCCTGTAGCCTTATTGCCCAGCATCTACAAAGCAACTGTTGTTTGCCAAACACAGGGATAAACAAATTCGTTATGTAACTTTTGAATTGCTAGGAAACGTGATGATTTTTGACTCCTGCTGTCTGACTCGAGTAATGGATTCAGGATGGGGAAGGTGCCTACAGAAATGAGTGGTTTTCATTTATTCCAGGACACAGTTGACATCATAAATCAACTTACAAGGCCAAAATCTGCAGTTAGGGGTAAATAACTGTGACTCTCTGATCTGCCCTGTAACATTGCTTGTGTTTATTTACCATTATAACTTAAATTGTTACAGCAAAAGGCTTAATAATTGCTATGTGCAATGCCCTGAGCTATCTGGCTAGGACAGACAGAAACCACCATGCATTATTCACCAATGTCCTTCAGGACCTATCTGAGAAACCTACCACCCTGCCACGTTTTTAGGAACAGATAATGGTTCTGAGCAGTGTTATTAGTGGCCTTTCTCCTTCCTTCTGCATCCCATGGCTGAATTTCTAGTTGCAGATACAGAACTTGTGTTCAGCCTGTGCTGGGACCAGCTTTACCAGAGCTTTGTCTAGGATTTCAGATGTCCAGGTCTGTGTGTGCCTGGTCTGTGTGTGCCTGCCCTGTGGCAAGTGGATGTGGCTTTGGTGGGCATGGAGAACTTCTAGAGACTCTTTTCCTTCCTGGCTGTGCTGTATTTGTCAGCCAGCCCCAGTACTTCAGTGCCTGGCAGTCATTAAAGACTTTTCTTCATTTACTTTGCAATCCAAAGGAATATTACAGGAGTTTATCTGAGCTTGTGAAGCACAGGGAGGGAGGGAGATGATGCGATGGAGATACAAAATGATTTTATTTTTAAAAGCTCTTTTTGTTAAAATAATGCCTCGTCTCAGGGGTTGTTTAAAGTGTGTAATAGTCCATAGAACACTTGTGCAGACTGGATGCATGATGATATTTTTATGTACTGCTTGAAAAATTACAGATAGAAGGGGTTTACTTGCTTAAAACACTTTCCATTTAAAAGGCGTTACAGCCACATCTGATACCAGATGATTTTTGTTATGAATAATAGAGAACAGTAAGTGAATAGTGTGATGTGACTTCTCTGTGATGTTGTGAAGCTCCCCTATCCCAAAGCACTTATCAAAGCTGTTAGGAAGTATCTTGAATTAATGACTAAACTTACTGGTAATGCAGTGATTGTGTTAAGCACATACTTGGATGTTACGGGCCTGATCCTGGGGGGATTCCTCTGAAGGAAGGAGAGGGAACAGCTGAAGTGTGGGTGAGTTAGGAAGTACCCCAGCACTTGTATAAACCTTACAACTTAGCAATAGTGTGTTTGCTGGGATCTGGGTACGTTTGGGGGTGAAATTGGGCAGAATACACCAGCCCAACCCTGAGAAGGCGCTTATGGAGCGTAGCAGTGTAGGGTGTTGCAGGTCAAAGTGAATGAAACAAGGAGAAAGGAAGGTTCCACACTGTCTGGGCAAGGAGCTGAATACCTTGGATTCCCACCTGCCATCTGCAGGAGTCAGGGGCAGCTGATATCCCTGCATGGTCAGGTGCTCCATCATGGCAGGCTGATCAAATAATATTTGAAAGAATCTTTAGGAACAGCTGCCTTCATGTGAAACTCAAGCTATTAGTTGCAATTTATGTTGGGAAGGTTGAGCAGAATCTTTGCTTTTCCAGGGTGTAATCAGTCATGTTTTGATATATATAAACAAAATAGCTTGCAGAAAATCAGAGGGAAAAACAATGACTAATGATCCTGTGCTCAGCCTGTGTGGATGCTGGCATTCCAGTTCATCCCCTGCCACTCCAAGGTTACTTTCTCTTTCCTTTAAACATCACCAAATCCAAGTTTGGGTTTTTTCCCTAAGTGATAAGAAAAATCTGGTGTTTCTGTAGGGATCTGACTGTGTCTGGGTGTGAACTTGGGCAAAATGCAGTCTTAACTAAACTCTGTCTTGAGTTCTGCAAAACTCACATCTCAAGTACTATGCTTGGGCAGGTTCCTAAGAATTAAGGTTAGAGTCAGTCACTGGTTTAAGGCATGCTTGCCCTTAGGTCATTGTTACCTGCAGTGTAACCAGCTCTTTTTGGGCTGATCACAGAGCCAGCCTTCAGCCCTTGTCCAACTCGTGGGCAGAGACACTGAACACACCATGCTCAGGATGCCCATTCAAGCCACAAGAGTCTGAACAGTAACCTGGAGCTGTGTGGCTTTCTTGGTGTGAACTTCATCTTAAGACCAGCATCTTGCAAAGAGCTGGGTGCAAGGTCAAGAACCCTGGAGCTGGGATGAGACTCTCTGGGTAACCTGTGCAGCAGCTGTTGCTCTCTGGGATGTTTCACCTCACGCCAGACCTCAAATTTCACCTCCTCCATTCACAGTGCCAGTGCAAATCTCTGGTTGTAGAATCTGTTGACAATCCCATGCCAATATGGAGCATGTTTTAACTCCAGCATGGCTTGCCTCAGCATCCCTCTGGCCCAATCTCCTCAAACCTCATTTTACACATGTGGCTGTGTATGATCTGTGCTTCTGGCTGTGAGGGTCTGTCTCCCCTTCTTGGTGTGGATCACAGTGACAGCTCTCATGTGCTAGCAGCTTACACCGCTACACCTACGTGGTTACAGAAATCCTCAGGGCTTGACAAGCTCTTAGAACATCCTCTCTGTGGGCAAATGTTTGTATGTGATGTGTACGTGCATGTATGCACACACACAGCCTTGCAATAGGTGATTTGCAAAGAAAGATGCTAGGCAACACAGACAACAGCGAGCATCATCTGCTGAGGAGCCCTAAACAGCTTGCATTTGTTTTGGAGTGAAAATCCTCCAACTGCTCTCATGTCACCCCTGTAACACCTCCCAAGATGCTGTGCTCCTGGAAACAAAGGCATCTGAGCACAAGGCTGATGTGATGGCTGAGGTAAAACACCACACTCATAAAATCACTGTGTGTTGAATAACTGCTGAGTGGCCTGGGCCAGATGCTGATGTCAGCTCCTCTGGTGTGTTTCCACTCTTTCCAATGGATTATTCCAGCTTTGCATTGGAAGCTGGCTTCTGGCCAAAGAGTTTTGCCTTGGGTCAGATAGATAAGTTGATTCTCTAGGACAGAGGAGACCTCACAGGGTAGCCAGGGACTGCTGCAACCTGCTGCTTTCTGCAGGGAGTGGGAAGCCAGCACGGTGCTGTGGCTCCTGCAACCTAACCAGGAGGTAAATCGGGGGGGAGAAAGAGCACTGTCCTGCTGAGCAACTGACACTTCATTTTTGGTTTGATGGAGATACCTGTTAATTCCCTGAGGTTTTCTCTTGGAGTGTATGTTGTGTTAGTGCAACCTCCTCAAATAACAAGTATTTCTGTTTGCATGAAGGTCTCTGTGTGTGTGACCATATGAGCAGGCAACGTGTTTATAGCCCGTGCATCCTGGGGCGCTGAGCTTGCTCTGACCTTAGCTGAGGGCTTGGGACAGAATGTGATTTTCTTGCAAGATTGAGGGGTGTGTGCCATGATAGGCCCATACATCAGAGCCAACGAGGCTTAGCCTGTTTGGGAAGAGGGGAGTGCTCTGTCTTAGAAGGTATAAAGTCTCTGCTGAGAGATTTTTGCTGCGTGCGTGTGGCAGGAGACAAAGCGAGCTGTAATGTTGTAAGTCTAAACAAGTACATGGTTGTTCCCTGTCACCAAGAGCTGGGTCATTCTGGCTGCACATCTAAAGCCTCTCTGACTCCTCAGCATTAATGAGGAGCTCAGGGGTTCCTCATCAATGATGCAGTCCTGTTATCACATTGGAGAGGCAGGGATGCTACACAATACAGGGGAAAAAAAGACTGGGGACACTTGAAAGAACAAATGTAATTTGGGGGAGCTGTGTGGAGCCTGATAATAAAGCTGCGATTGTCTCTCTTCTCCCTTTATTTAGAACTACCTTGTAGCTGGGCTTCAAGTTTAAATAATAATATTAAAGAAAACAGAAATCAAACACCATCCAAAGCAAAGTGCTTCAGTGCTTCCAATTTAACGGCTGGTGTGAGAACCTGAAAAGAATCATACTGGATAATGAGTCATTTCATCTTGGTGCCTGTTGAAGAGCTGCTGTTTGTTGTCTCTGCTCTTGAGGGGCTCTTCAAAGCTGGAGCAGTCCCTGGCTGGGGGCAGCTCCCAGAAGAGAGGGGCCAGATTCCTTTTAGGTCAGCATAAGAGCTACTGGTTGGTTCTCAGGGACTTCAGATCAGAGCTGGGGCATCTGATGTTGTGATGGTGGTGCTGTGATGTGTGTCCTGAAGGGTGAGGGGACCTGTGGCTGGCCAGCCCTGCTTCATCCCCAGGAGCTGTCTGAGCAGCCCTATCATACAGCACTCCAGCACTGCTTTGTGGGGCTCTTTCTGCACTGGATCTGCAGAGTGTCACTTCTTGAGGTGACAGAAACAGCAGTGACAGTAGCAGAGCTCTTCAACCTTAATGTGTCCCTACCATTTTCTCTGGGCTGCTGGGAGAAGGCTGTGCCATGCAGCAGCCCTGAAACAGGGGAGAAAGTGAAAATAGGAAGGAGCTGGGGAAGCATTCCCTGGTTCCTTTGATTGATGTAAATTCTTGTGTTGGCAGGATGAAGCCATGCTTCAAGAGAGACCCTCTCAGTAAACTTGTGTGGGTCAGACTTTAGAGATATCCACTTGTAGGGAGGTTTAAGTAGTTCTCTTTCCTGTCTGCATCACATAACTGAATCACAAGGCTGGGCAGGAAGATGTTTGTACTTTTTTGACCAAATTTATGCAGAAGAGACCAAATAAACGCTGCCCTGTGATATTTGTCCAGTCAAAGATGGTATTTGTCCACCCAAAGCCAGTTGTTACATACTCAGAGGACAGCAAATGTGTATAAACTTGCTCTTTAAAGGTAAGTTCTTTTATGTTGGAGGTTCTTTGAAAATCTGGCCTGTATTTTCTGCCAAGACTGGCTTTTAAATCTCTGCTGGGCAACCGTACATTACAATTCATCCCTTCTGAGCTCTGTTTTGGAGAACTGAATCTCTACCTCTAATGCATATTACTTACTGGGTATGGCTTTCACAGCCAAGCTTCTTGAAAATAGTAAATCTGAAAAGGAAAAATCCATTTTTAAATCATTAAAAGCATTAAAAATGACCTTTACCTGCTGCAAACGTAATCCGTTAATAATGTGCCTTGTACTGGACAGATAATGGGGATCTTCCACCCAGGGATTAAGGGATTGTGAGAACTCAGAGCTGCTGATTTACTGAGAAAATATGTACTTTTTTTAAAATCACAGGTGGAACCATATGGGTACTAACACTTATACTGGGACACAGTGGTGCCTATCCCAGATTTTATAACTTACACAAGTGTCTGCTAGATTAAGTCTGCTGAGAGCTTGGCATCTCTGAGTAAGGGATGATGACACAAGAAGTTTTATGGTTATTAAAGAGTATTTGCATCCAAATAGTATCTGGAGCCCTGAAACATGGATTAGGCTCTTTGTGTTCCTGAGACATATTTAGGATGGCTTAAATTCAGGTTGCTTGTTTTACTTATCTTGCTCTCCTATCTTCTAAAGGAAGAAAATCCACCAAGAAATAAAGTGTATAAGCAGTTCTGGCTGTTAAGTCCTTGTGTTTGCAGCACATAGAGCTTGGACAGCTCCTGTTCTGGTGTGATCCTCTTTAGAAATCCTCTGCTGTTTATCTCCCCATGGGACACCAGCAGTCACCTTGTAGCTCTTGTCCAAAGTGGGAACAAAGCAGCTGTGGTTTAGTCATCTGAAGGCATGGGGGGGGGTTGTGTGTGGGTGTGTGTGTGCATGTGCTCTGAGGATTAATTAGGATTTTGGAGTTAAGAGGCATCTTGCATTGGGAATGCTTCTGGTGTGATCCTGGAGGTGCTGTGAGGGGCTGTAATAGCACAGACAGGATGGGATTCCCAGCTTTAAGTGAAGGGGGAGGGAAGGCAGGGGATATGTTAGCATTGTCACCCTCATCAATCTCAGCTTGCTCAAGTCACTATTGTAAATAGAAGTTAAATGTTGAGAATGTACCAAGCAGTGCAGACAAAGCCTTGCACAACACTTCTTACAGCTGAGGAGGCTTCGTGGTGGCTGGGATGTGTCAGGTTGATTTATCACACAGCTTCTGGAGAAAATAAACAATTCTGGTGGCAGAACAGAGCTTCCCTGGTTGAGGAGCCATCAGATTTGCCAGGACAGTAATGGGCCTGGGAGATAGCCCTTAGAGGGGGTGAGTAGAGCCTGGATGGAGAGGGGCCAGGTGAAATAGCAGCAAACACTGCCTCTCATGGACAGCTGTAACTGCAGTGAACTCGGTAGAAAACTGATAAGCTTGTTCTCTGACAGCTGCCTTCCCTCTCCTAAAAATCAAATTAAAATAAAGACCAGCTACTCTGAATATAAACCTCATTTGCAAGGCTTGCAGAGCACATGAGGGCTGCCCAAACTTTGGGGCTGACCTCTCAGAGCAGCTTTCTACTTGGACAGACCCTCCCCAGGTGCAGGCTGGGCCAGACCCCTCTTATGTGAGCCCCTGCTCACACAGCAGGGTGCCTGTGACTCATTAGAGTTCAGAGATTATTCTTCCTCATTTCTTTCCTGTTTCTTAACAAGATTTCTTCCACAGACAAGCCTTGTCATAATCTGCTCTCAAGGTGAAAGGAATTGCGACAACAGTTCTGTGAAAGGTGGAGGTGGAAGCACACTCCCCAGCTGTACTCTTCACAGAGCAAGCTCTGCACAGTCAATTAACACAGGGTTAACTCTTGAGCATGGCTGTGTAATCACTCTGCATTTTCTCTTGATATTCACCTGGATTAATTATGTCTGAGTGTGGCTGAATGGATCCCTCCTAATGCCAGACAAAAGCATCCTCTTCACCCAAAGGTGGTGGAAGGAGCCTGAGCTAATGGGGAAGCTCTCTGCTCCCTTGTATTTCTGGCTGACTTGTGCTGCTAAGTGGATTGTCTTCTCTTTTCTCCTTTTGCCTTTCACATTGACACAATCTGAGATCCTCCAAGTGAGGGACAGTTGTTGCTCTAATGACTAATGTGATGTGTCACACGTTTCCAGATGTAGTATGCTTGTGTTGATGCCTGCTTGGCCACCTTAGTTGTGTCCACCTTGGACTGTCTTGTTTCTACTCCCTGATGACTCTATGGTGCTCTCCAGGACCTGGCTAAGACAGAATTTCATCTAAACTGTACGAGTTCAGCCAAGGATCATGCCTGTGTTGTCTTCCTTTGGAATATAACAGTATTTAAGTTATCACCTACTTAAAGATGGGCAGTGATCTGTAGCCACCAATAATACAGTTCTGTGCTCCAGAGCCTCAACTCTTCTCCTCTTGGGAAAACTGGGTTAGAGTGGTGAAGTGTTCACCTAGAACGTAGTTGAGCTGGCAGCAGAGTAGAATGTGATGCCAGGACATTTGTTGGGATCTCAGGAACTCTCCTGCACTCTCAAGTCAACACGATCTTCAGATGCATGCAGGCTGGGGGTATCTAGTCAGCCAGTACAGCCTGCTGCATTTTCTGGTTCCCAGACATCCATGCCACTGGGTACATATGAAACCCATGGTGAATTTATTGTCAGTGGGGATTTCCTGAGTAGCTTAAGTACTTAAGTCTCATTAAAACATAGCAGGAATTGGGCCTTGCCAATCTCATTTGTGTGTCCAGAAAAACAAACCTTCTGTTCTTTGTATTTAAGGAGGTTTTTCCTCCTCCTCTCCTGGATGACTTGAGCTGCTGCACCTAGGACTCCATGTACTCCTTGCCTCTGCAGTTTCAGAGCTGCTCACAAGGTGCAGCTGGGCTAATAAGTGATGCTTTAGCCCATTATCTAGGAAGCATGGTGCATGGGCTGAGTCAGTTAAGTGATTATCCTGGGAATATATGGGGCAATAAATGTCTCCCTTGCTCATAACCCAGCAGCTAATGCAAGGAGATACTGCTGGGCTGCTCCGTTTCTCCTGGGCTCTACTGTGGTTAGATTGCAATTAGGTTGTATATTTAAAAACAACACAGTTCAGCTGTGCTGTGATTCACTGAAGGTGAAATTCATCCCTGCTAGTGCTGCAGACCAAGACCTGTGGATTGTTAAATTTTGCCCCTGGGTTTTTTTCATGTTCTCTGCAGCATCAACACTCTGGGTCCACTTGGTCTCCATTGCCTTGAGCTAAGCACCTTGGAAAAGCTGCTCTGTACTTCAGAGGTCTGGCTGAACTGCAGCTGCTGGGGTTGGAAGGCAGTGGAGCCTTGAGGGGTTATTTACACTGCTGGAAGCATCCAGAGGACCTGGATGCCTTGTGCAGTTGCTGTGCAGATAGAGGATGCCCATCCTGCATGGTTCCCCTTCGTATCCAGAACTGCAGTTGAGGCTTGCTGTGAAGTTGGCAAGTTCCTTGAACCCCAGGTGCTCAGGTGGATTTAAATTCAAGTCTTGTTTGCAGTGTGACTGGACTAGTCCCTAGATTTAAAGTTTGTCCCAGCCAGACAGCACCCTTGCTTTAAAATGCAGGTCATCCTGCCTCCAACAGTGACCTCTCCTCTTTTAACTACTGAATTTTGAACGTTTACACCAAAGTCACATTTACCAGGCTTTCTTCAAAGGCCCAAGGATGAGAAGCTGAATTTTTCTTCTGTTCTTTTGAAGGGTGAGCTCCTCATAATGCTACACTAGGAAGTGGGAGCAAAAAATTAATGTGAATCATCAAACCCAGCATAATCTGTTAGATTTGGAAAATACCCTATTTGATTTTTATCTACAGCAGCCATCACACTGCTGTGTCCTTATCAGAGACATCTGAGAGCTGTACTTTGCTTTGAGTAATGTGCACTTGCAGGGTGTTGTAAAAGGATAAAAATCATCCCCAAAACAAACAAAAAACTCAATTCCTTTTGCAACCTGTAAAGAGGTTTTTGTTTGTTTTCAAGAGAACTGTCCCAGGCAGACAGGATGAGTATGTACCAAACTGGAGTTAAGCATCCCTGGATGCTGCTGGCCTTTCATGGAGCTGCAGGTAGTCTGCCTTTTTGCTTTGATGTGTCTGTTCCCTCATCAGACCTGTGAAGCTCCCAGGTGGATTCTTGCCCTGAAATCAAAAGCAAACTTTTAATTACTATCTGATCATTTGGAATTCATAACTCTGAAACGATGGAACAACTGAGTGAGGCTGGCAAACCCATGAGGCTGCTGTAAAGCCATAACCAACCAGCTCAGATGAGGAGCTCTGATGTCTCTTCCAGTAGCACACTGGAGGGTCACGGTAGCCCCAGCACAGCCCAGTCAGGCATATGCCTGCAAACATAATTGGCTTGGGAAACTGAGCCCTGTTGCCTGTGAGGTGGATGCTCTTTAAAGAGAGGGATGAAAAGGCTGTGAGAGAAAGCTTATCATCTGTAAATAGCCAGTTCCTTCCCAAATTCACGTTCCAGCCTGGTGATTGATAGAGAAGTTCATAAATGCTTTAGATGCATATAGCTAATGACAGCTGAACACTGCTCTTTCTTCTGGAAAAGGTTGTTTCCCTGTTTGGCAGTAACTGTGGCTTTACTGGGGACGTGTGTGTCTGTCTTCCCTCATCTTTCATCTAGGCAGGCTGATCCTATGGCTGGGAACTTTTTGCTTGAAAAACTGTTTGTTATTATCTCCTCCAGCCTCTCTCACTGCTCGCTGCCTTCCTGGGCACGCTTGGGAGAGCACCAGCAGGAGGAAAAAGGTCACAGAGGAAAGATGGGATGCAAGCAAAAAAGCAGAGTAAGTGAAGAAGAAAGGGTTTTGCTCTCTTGCACAAGGAAGTGTGTGTGTGTGAGCTGAGGTGGTGAAGGAGGGAGCCTGAAACAGGAAAAGTCTTGTGTGAGTGGGAAAGGAGAGAAGATGTGGAGCAACAAAGAGTAGAGCTGGAGCATGGAGGTTTTCTGTGGTCAGTTTGTGCTGTTTCTGTGTCTCAGGTGGAAGTGAAGGTTCTCCTTCCTAGACAGCTCATCTCTCATTTCAGTCCATCCCTAGGGTGGCATTGCCCTTCCTGTGAGGGACAGGAGGTTGACCTTTAATGTAGAGGAGGGGGTCTCTGTGAGGCTATCTGCATACATCAGACAGGCTTATTATTCTCCAGCGGGATGTTGCTGGAGCCCTTGTAGCTCACCTACTGCCTTCTGCAGGGGATCTTCCTGAGATGTTGCATCCTTTCCCAGGGCTGCTAGATCTGTGGACCATTCTGTGGCTGGAAGCCAGTGTGGGCAAGGAGGTTCATAGATTCCTCTCCCAAAGCCTCCAGCCAGCATCCTCTGTCCCATAGTCTGCACTGCACCCAAGTGGCTGTGGCAGGGTTGCTCCATGGGACCCTGGTGCTTTCCCAGCCTCCAGCTCCCACTGATAAAAATAGAAGCTCTGTGAGGGGAGCTCAAGAGGCTAAACCAGAGAACTTTAAACAGAAATGTTAAATAAAGTGTAATAACCCCATCCTACCCCCTTCAGAACAGCTTTGGAGAGCAGGCTGGGGCAGCAAAGGGGCTTGTAATGGGTGCTGGGAATGAGCTGATAGAAGGTGATAAAGATCGTGATTGTTTCCTGCCTCTAACCTCCTTTTCTAACCTGCCCTGAGAATGAGGATTCTCTAGTGCACGTCAGGCTTTGTACTACTGAGGCTGTTCTGCCCAGTGTAAAGCAGCCCTGATTGCTCTTCAAATGAGCAGGGCTAATTTTCCTCCTACTCAGTCTTTGTAATTCCCTAGTACTACCGCTTGGGCTGAGTTGCTTCTCATTGGGGAAGGAGTTAAGATGAACTAAAATGAATTAAGGCCTCTCTAATTCGGAAGAGGAGGGTTTGTGTCATGGTCTAACACAGTTTAACTAATCTACTTTAAAATTAATTTGGTTTAATTTTCCTTAGGGCCCCCATGTGGATATACCCTTAAATACCTAGAATAAATAACAGGTAACTCTGTTGTAAATCACCAGAAGTAATTGTGTACCTACTTACCTATTGTAAATCAGCAGTAACTCCAGTGGGGCTGATTCTCTCCTTGTATACCTGGAATAAATGAAGAGTAGCTTGCTGTAAGTCAATAAAGCTAATTTTCTTTCTACTTTCCTGGGATAAACCAACAGTGAGTCCAGGGGTAAGGAGCTCAGCTGAGAGAAATTCAAACCAAGAAGGTATATATCTTTGCTTCTGAGGATAATTAACCACTAGAACGAGTGGCAAAGGGCTGTGATGGATTCTGTGGGAATGCTGGGTTTTCTTTTGAGTTCAGATTATTTTCTAAGAGCCTTGCCCTCATTCGAGCCAGCATTAGTATGGAGGCAGAGCTAGCAGGGTATTGTGCTAAATGAGCATATTACCTCTTTGCATCAACCCTCCTGGCTTCTTAACCCTGGAAGACCCTGAGAAGGTCAGAAGCACTACTTTATTTTGAGAGCTCTGGATGAGGCTTGTGGTGGTGGCTGAGGAGATGGTAAACTGGCCGTGAAAGGCTGAGAAGGGATTATCACATCCCTCTCTTGGTTCCTGTGATTGCTGTAGCCGTGCTCTTGCTTAGAGGGAAAGCTGGTGTGACAAATGAAGGGATGAATTGGTGCCCACGCTCCTGCAGGTACCGCTCCCTGCAAGTAACCTCATGTCACAGCCAGATCTGAGCTACTCTCAAAATTGTCCTTTACGGGGTCTGCTAAACCTGGCATTGAACCACCAAAGCTTTGCTGAGGGCTGCAAAGCCCATGCAGGGGAAATAAGCCTATGTTTGGGTGGTTAGCTGGGGCTGTTGGGGTCGTTGGTGCTGCTGGGGTTTGATAAGCGAGCTAAGATGCCTACAGACTGTGATTTGCTTGAGAGCTCACATGTGAGCTCACTCCAGGATGAAGCAGCTGCAGTGATGTGCTCGTAAGGTAGGGCCAGTGGAGGAGTCAAATTTACACCAAGAAAATTTAGCACAGGGGGAAAGAGAGGTTTTGCCAGTAGAATGTCTGGTGCTCCAGCCATTGAGGGTCACTTCATGGCTGGTTGATGCCCAAGCTTGTTCTTGGCTCTCTGCTGTTTGTCTCTAAGCCCCAAGCAGGACCTATGACTTCATTACTGTAATGAGCTGTTTCTCACAGTCGTGGTATATCACATGTTATCCCCCCCCCCATTCTGACAATACAGCCCCTGGCAAAATCTCCACTCCCAGTCTAAAAATTTCATCTTGCTCTCTGAAGCAGACCCCTGTGCTACCCATGCAGTGTGCACTGGTGTGAAATGGGACGTGAATGGCAAACTGGTAGAGAAAGTAATTAGCCAAGTGGGTAGAAGCCACATCTGAGGATGTGGAGTTTCTCACCCAATTTGCACAGGAATGGCCCCAAGCATGAAAGTGAAGGTGTTACTGCATTTTCCTCTGGTAAAAGGAGGATTTGTCTTGGCTGGAAAATGGATTTAAAATCCTTACACTTGGATATGTTTGTCCTTACACTGTGGCTATGTCCTGGATATCTGTGGGGTCCTGTCCTCTCTCACTGGATCCCACAGCTCCCATGCAGCTCAAAAATTGTTCTTTCTTAGTTTGGTTCAGCCTTGCATTAGTTGGCCAAATTAATGTCTGTGACTCAGAACTGAACTCCAAACTGCCTTGGGATTTTTTTCTTGGTGTGGATAAACCTGGTGCTGTTCTTGTTTGCAAGATGACAATACCAGTTGCTCCCTGGTCCGGACCCTTCTGGAAGGTGTTTTGAGTCCTTTTTCTTTAGAGCACCAGCCCAAAGTTAAATTGAGGAGTGAAAAAGGGCTGGTTACTGTGTTGTCAAATACTATTGATCAGAGCCTGACTGGCCTCTGCTTGCACTATGTTCATCATCTGGCCTTAAAGTCATTAAACTGGGATGAAGCAGTGGAACAAGGGGGAGAGCTGGGTTCATGAGGGTGAGCAGAGTGGGTTTTCTGGTGGGGATCTTTCTTCTCTATGAGGAATCCTGATGGAAGGTGGATGGGGGGGATAAGAATGGCTTTGTGTGTGTGATCCTTAGAGCTGTGCCTCACCTGTGTGTGTACTTGCAGGAAGGAAGCTCTAGAGGGGTAAGACGTGTGTGTTATGGTGATGCATACGTGTGTGTGCAAAGAAAGGGGGTCTGTGTGGAATGAAGTGCTGTGTATATGGGGCAAGAGCTGTGTGTGTGTGAGGATGGGAAACTCCACCTGGTTTTATGCAGTATGGGAGGGTGTATAATGCACTACTTGTGGTGTTTGGGTATCTCAGCCCCCCAGGAGAGCTCCCCTGAGTGCAGCCACAGAGCTGGGACTGATGGCTGACTTGGGGCCATGATGAATCTCTTTTGGGGGTCATTAACCATATCATAAGAGATGTTTTCAGTTCTTCAGTTAAACTTTTTCTTGCAATTTCTCTTCCCATGAGGCAAGGCTTCCCTTTCTCCCCTGTATGTCTGAATCGCTATTTCTTCCATACCTTTCTCCCCAGCGTGCTTGTCCCTGTCTTCTCACTGCCCTGGGTGCATTTCTTGTCCCTAAGAGGGATTTTACAGCATGGTCTCTGTTAGGTGCTGTGAATGAGCAATTTAAAAGCTCAGCTAAACTTCCCATGGAAGAAATGGCTGGAGCACTGAGGAAAAAAAATACTCTGTATACCTCTGATGGGCTGCAGTGATTTCCTAAAATTACCTACCAAGCCTGCTTCCATAGCTGGGAGCCCCCCTCCACCCTAGTTGCCTTCCCTTCCTGGGGAGCAGAGGAGATTCTGTTTGACAGGTCTGATCCTCAGAGTTAAAATTTTATTCCTCCATCAGCACATTAATGAGAAGAGAAGCATAGCTCGGGGAGGGAGGCTTATGGAAAGAAAATCAAACTAAATCTATCAATTCCCTGTCCTGAATAAATGAATCCACGAGCTTGTACGTGGGGTTATCCTGGCAGATAACAGGTATTCCACATGCAGTCAGAAAAGAGGAAAACAACCCCATCCAGCCCTTTCCAAAGCTGATGCTGAGCGCTGGGCTTGCCTCCTGTGTGCTTGTTCCATCCGAGTCACAATCTTCTAGCTACTGCTTGGAAAGAGACCTCTGCTTGTTGGATGCGTGGGTTAGCAGGGAGCTGATAGGGAGAGATGCCAATAGATGGCGCTTAGGAATATATGGAAGCACGGAGATGTTTGGTAGGAGTGATGGAGGCTGTTGTCTTCCTGCTCCCCGAATAGGTTCCTTTTACGAGTTCCTTCCGTCCTGCTCTTAGCAGGAAGCACAGGGGGTGTTGTAAATGCATCTCCTGGCTGGCCAGCCTGCCTGCCTGCTGCTGTGAGCAGACATGGCCTTGCCTCTTGTTCCTCAATTGGTCTCATTTTGATTTTTAAACAAGACAAAATCTTTGGAGATGAGATAAGCTGTGCTGGTAAAGCCAGGTCGCCGAGGAGCTGGCCTGGGTATATTGTGGGTAAATCGCTGTGCTACCTGCTGTGACAGGAGTAATTTATCTCAGGCTGAAAAAAGCTGCTGCTTCCCATCCTGAGCTGTGAGGGTCATTCATCACTTTTTGTTATTTTTATAACAGAGGAGAGTGTGCTGGTTCCCTCCCCCCATCCCCTCCAGCCAGTCCCTGGGGACAAATTAGCCAGTCTGCAAATGGATGAGCTCAGGGGCTATTTTCATTTGTATTTTTAATAGCTGGTTCAGTCCTGCAGCACTCCTTCCGGCAGAGGTAGATGGAGGAAAGCTTAAACCTCTGCTGGCAAAGGGATGTGGCCTTCAGCTCCTACTGCTGACGTGGCTGGTGGCTGCACTAAAGCCCCTCAGCACCTCTGAATCTACCACAATTCACAGCATGAGCCTGAGGACTCCTGCAAAGTGTGTATGGTCCTTTAGGGCTTCTCACCCTGGAGACCTTGGTGTTAGAAACAAGGGCTGCTCCACCTTCTCTTCCTCTAGGGAGGGTCACATCCTGCACTGGGTGCAAAGCTGGATGTTTGGCTGTCAGAGGAACACACAGCTTTGTTTCACTGTGATGCTGTAACCATGAATGTGCACAATCACATGTGTTATTTGTTTTGCCAGGCATACAAATGTCTGCTCCATGGATGGAAGAGCCCTGCCAAGCACACGTGTGTTCACATCAGACCACTGCCCCACCGTGCTGGGGGAGCTGCTCTCACTCCTGCAGCACAAGCAGGCTTTGGGGTTTTGCTCTTCACTTGTCTTGGCCCATGGGTTGTGTGGGCACTGAGGGGCTGCATCCAGACAGCAGGAGACAGAAGGTTGGTGAGCTGAGACCTTCAGGATGATGCAGATGCTACGTGATCCCTTTGTCACCAAAGGGATGTTGCTGCAATTACTCTGCCAATCACCTGTCTCTCAGCCTGCTCATCAATTATTTTACAAGAGAGGGATTCACTGCAGAGTAGCCCGAAGTGGCAGAGAGCTATATCCCAGAGAGGCTGTTTTGCATAAGTCTGTGCACCAGGGAACAGAGCTGGGAGGATGGAACCAGGGCCCTGTTGGTGTGGAAAATTTCAAGGAGGCAGGTGATGCCTTTGTGTGAAGTTACTGGGACCCTGCAGACTGGGAAGACTGTAGTGGTAGAAATGGCTGTTGTGTCTCATCACTCCTAGTGAGTTTGTCCAGAGAAAGGGCAATGAGGAGAAATGGATGGTGGTTTCTCCTGCTGTCTCCTCTGCCTTCCTCCCCTGCTCCAAGAAGGCCTTTGGAGCTGTAGTGTATGCTGTGATGGAGGTGCAGCTGCAGCCAGATGTGTTGCTGAAGTAGAAGTTGTTACTGTCTGATGGTCCTGGAGGGCATAGGTTTGGGGAACCAGCCCTAGCACTGCCTGGCAAGGTCGATTTGGGTTGTTTGGGGCATTTTTTAAAATCTCCTGTTGATTATACACGAAGGAAATCCTGTAACCTTGGTTGCCTGTGATAAAGCAGCAATTACCCGTTGTCATTCATAATGACTCAGGGATGAGCAAAGACCATGTACAGGCACTGGGGACTTCTGTTTTTAAGGGGCAAGGTCTTCTGGGGAAGCCAACTGGCACCGTTCCCTCAGCTGGAGGGAGCACCATTGCTTTGCACTCCCTGTGGCTATGGTTCACGGGTTCTCTGAGAGCCTCTGTAATAGAGTCATTTGTCTCCCAAAATACTCATTGGTTTCACTGAAGATTTGTGGGTTCTCTTCATTATTAGTATCATTAATTCTTATTTAGACAGAATTTATGATCCTGTCCAGTGAGGTTTATCTTGTGCTATCTTGAAAATGCACTGTGAGGCTTGTGGGGAAGGACAGACCCGTGCTGTGCCCTGCCCCAGACTGACCGTGACCTGGGATGAGCTGGAGACCCAAAGTCAGAGGTCCAGGTCCAGATCCCTTTGGGAAAGTACTTGTGAGAACTGGAGACAGTGAACACACAACACAGCACGAGCATGTGGGTGGTACTTGGGCTGCCTGTCACTCCCAGTAATACAAGAATTTTCAGTCTCCTCATTCCTTGGAAGGTGCTGTGAGAAGAAATGCCAAGCACAGAGTGGGGAAAGGACAATGTCATTGCCTTGGATGACTTGTTACCCTCTTTTAAAGGTGGTTGTTTCTCCATGAAGATAACTATCTTATTGCTCTTGTAGTAGTTCTTGCTCTACGTGGGGACCTCTCCCTGCCAGAGCGTGGCTGGGGTGAGATGATGTGGGCAGGAGGGCTGCAGCCTGTGACTGCTCCTTATTTCATCCTTCTTGTCCCAAAACCTGCCACTTCTCCCTTCTCACAAAGCTGAGGGCTGCTAGAGACAAGGGACTGGGGGCAGCTCTTGTCTTGGGGACCACAGCCTTAGAGAATGGGGATTCAAAACCCAGTGCTGCTGCCCATGGGTCCCCAGCTCTGTTGTTGCTGGGAGCCTTCCTGCCAGGTTTCTTTTAAATTCACTCTTCCACTTAGATTCTTCATTATCGCTGCTGCTTTCTGGGACTGACAGCTGCTAACAAACACCCAGGGATTCCAGGCAGCTTTGCAGACTATCTTTGAGTGCCTGGGGCAAAGCCTGAAATGCATACAACACAAAGATAACCTATTCTGTTCCCTCAAGGGCTCCTACCCTTCTTCCTCCCTGGGGCAGGGAATGATAAGCAATGCTCAGATCAGGCAGGTAGAGGTGGTCATGTGTTGCAAGGCACTGGGATTCAATTCAGGGCTGCATTTTTATTCCCACTGGGGTTATTTGTTTAGGGAATGCTGTAGACCCTGGTTTGGGCAGGTGACCTACTGTACTAAGCGTGGTTTGGTCTGTTTATGCCCTCATGTTTTCAGCTTGGGTTCAAAAGGAAGCGATGCCAATGGAATGTTGCTCTGTACATGGGCCTTTCACTTGTGAACTACCATTCAGGATGAACAGAGGAGGTATTAAAAGTCCTGGGAAATGTTTCAGCTGTTGGGCAAGTCAGCCAGAGGAGGGAGACCCTGGTGTAGCTTTTTGTTTAGCTGGGTACAGCATTGAACCCAAGGCCCCCCCATTCCTTCTGCAGCCTCACAGGGATGCAGGAGGGCAGGTTGTCTCTCTGTTCCTGCTGCATCCTCAGCCTGTGAGCAGGGATGCCCAGGCTTGGATGGTGCAGTACTTGCTTGGAGCTCATGAAGATTCTTGACATTGGTTTGTGGCTTGGAGATTGTGCTGGTCAGGTTTATCCTTCCTAATCCTGCGTTATTCAGATGAGCTGCTCTGTCTTTCATGTTAAACAGGCAAACAAACAAACAAGCCCTAGGAAGCAAAGTCTTGATTTGTGGATTAGACCCAGCCCTGCTGGAATCTCATCCTAAAATCCACCTGAGTGCATTTGGTCGGCTCCCCCAGAGAGCAGCATCATTCTGAGACTTGAAGGGCTGACTTGGAAACCATTTGCATTCATGTACAGATCAGAATGACCCGTGAAAAACAAGCACAGGTTTGCTCTGTTAAATTGTAAAAGAGACTGTCAGGGGCATTAGTGGAGGGAAGAACAAAGAGCATATATGCTGGAACATATTTTTTTTCCCTTTCTGTTTTATTAGCAGTTAAAATAGTAACAGATTCCTGGCACATTTTAGTGTTTAGTCAGGGATAAAAAGTGACCCAAAACCCCAAAAAATTGCAGTTCAGGAAAAAAGGATTTTCTCCTTCCACACACCATCAGGAGAAGGTGGAAAAGATGGCACTGTTTACATAGTTCTGTGAGTGTGTCTGGGAGAGGGGTGCAGCACAACTTGGACATGAGCTCTTGGTACTCTTGGTACCTCTTCTTGGTACTTTGCTGTCTATTCTTGTTAGAACTTAATGAAAGGGAAGCACACCTTCTTTCAATTGAACTGAAGAGCTCACAGTGCTTTTTCCAGGCCCTAGGTTAGGTGGTCTTCTGATATAGTGAAAAGGAGCCCTCCTTAAGGCTTGGGGTGAGGTTCCTTCCTCTGGAGCAGGAGCTGGAGGGTTCAGGGAAGTCCTTCCATGCTCCTGTTCCTTATGTGGCTTTTGGATGAAGATGAGGCAAAGGCTGTTTTTTGGTCCTCAACCCCAGCTCAGTGAACACATAGTGTTTATATTCTTTTCTTTCTAAATTGGTTAAAGCTCTTTTTATGCTCCAGGCTGTCACTTCATGATTAGTTTGCCTCCTATTCCTAGCAACTAGGTGCACTGCATCCACGTTTTTAGTTGTATAAATAAGGTCCCCTTATTTTTTCCATCTTCTCTTCCTCCAGTGAAGGATACATGCTATAAGAGATTAATAAGAGCTATTATACCCATAGGGGAGTGTTCATGCACAGCTGCTGTGTCCTGTCCAGTTTCAAACAGTCCCTTTCCTGCTTCCCATCAAGCACCACCTAATGTGTATTCATCCTTGCTAGGAGGCTTTGCCTGATGCTTGGCTTAATATATTCTGTGCACAGTTTTGTCCCATTATTCCTAGTTAAACTCTCTTGGATCACCCACAACATGAGGAATGTGCAGCAGCTTCCCACAGCACAGCATAATTAGCTACTTCAAAAACTACCTGCAAAGAGTGATGCCCTCATTATGCCGAGCAGAGGAAAATTCGGTGGGGTGAGATGTCTCCAGGAAGAAGATGCATTTCACTTCTGAGAGAGGAGGAGAGCCAGCCATTGCCCTCCTGCAGTTAGCTTTATCACTGAGTGCCTTTGGGAGCTTGAAGGCACATGGCAGTGCCCCATGATGAAAGCAAAGACCTTCGAGCATCCATTAGTTTATGGTGATTAAAATAAAGCCTTGTGCTTCATGTGCTGCACTGTTCCCAGGAAGGAAACACAAATGTTGTCTAAAAATGCTTTCTTTGGTAGGAATCCTCCAAAACACACATGTGGGCACCAGTTTAACCAGTCTTGGTGCTATGGCAGTAACCCATCACATCAGTACTGGCTGGAATCTGTCCCTGCCATCACTGTTAAAACAAAACCAGTTCATCAGTTGTTCCTTCACTGCTAAAACACAGCCTGAAGAAGCCAGCCTTGCATTGAGAGCTGGCCCTTGATTTTTCTCACTTTGTTGCTGGAGTCTAGAGCTGGCCAAGAAGTTTCTAGTGCGTGTCTGTAATGACAACAACACTTGATGCTTCCCCAGCATTTTTCATCTAGGATCTCTGAGTGCTTTGCAAACAACAAATAAATAAGCTTACTGTCAACCCTCCAGGGTTGGTATTATGATACTTAGCAGATGTGTAAACAGAGGCACGGAGAGCTCAAGCTTTCTATGTTCAAGGCACTTTGCAAATACTGCCTAATTAATCCTCACACTGGCCTTGTGAGGTATGTATCAGTCCCTTTCAAAGGCAGACCAAAGTCACTGGTAGGACTAAGGAGTCCTGCCTGACAGTCATCTGGAGCTGCTGCACTAATTAACAGGGTGTTCGTTGCACCCAGCTTCAGGCAGCTCGTGTAGCTGAGCAATAAGTCAGCTGGTGTCTCTGGGCTCCCTTGAACATCAAGGGAAACAGAGTTCACCACTAAGCTGGGCTTCTGTTGAACTTGATTAGTTTAATTTTCTAAAGCCCATTCATAGTCCTATCAGGCTCTTTCTTTGAAGCTTCTCAAATGCCCAGACTTGGGGTCTGGAAGAGTTTGCAATGTGAGTTGAAGTCCGGAAATGATCCCAGCAGGAGCCAGGGCAGGCGTTGGGCCATCAGTCAGCCTCAGGATTAATACCAAGAGGAAAGCTTGGGGGCTTGTGATTCTTCTGCCAGTAACATCTTCTCTAAATACAATCCCTATGCTTTGCACCTATGGAGGACATAAAAACTACTTCTTGGGTGTTTTTATGCTAGCCTGTTGTTTGAGTCAGTGCTTCATACTGAATGCTAGTCATAGATGGTGTCTTCTGTTCCCTGATCTGAGGAGAACAGCTCAGCCTCTTTGATCTAAATGGGATGATGTTGATTACTGGGACTTAAATTTTACTGCTGTTCAGGGATTATTTGTTGCAGGTGGGAACATTAGGCAGCATTATCAACCCTGTGAGTGTCATGAGGATAAGAGCATCCCCGGCGCTTGAAAAGTTCATGGACAAATGGAGTGTTTTTCTGCCTGTCAGTTCTTGTGAGCTTTGGAAATCACGCTACAGGTGGCTGTGGACACAGGTTCAGACTATTCAGTATCCAGCAATTACAGTCAGTGAGTTGCTACTTATTCATCTGGGCATTCAGGGCTCCTATTCCATAACTTACCATGGATATTTTTGGCCAATTTGAATCACTTGCTGACGATTCCAGTCGTTGAGAAGAAAGTTTCCTAACTTGAATAAAAGTGTTTCCACTGTGTGTTACAGCTCATGAGGTCTGCAAAAGACTATCTGTGCTTAGAGAACAAAGGGCTTACACACATGTTGTACATATATGTGCAAACACAGGCTTACAGGTGAGATGTGGTCAGGAGATATTACAGTGTGACATCCTCAGGGGACAAACCATCCATTGTGTCTCTGCTGAAGTCAGCAGAGATGTGTGGGTTTGCATTAGTGGATGGTCTGATCCCATGAGTCTTTAAAACGTGGATCCTGGAGAGCACTGAAACATTTTATTAGCCTTTAACAAGACAGAGTTATATCAAGTTTGTTCAGCATTAATTATACTTTCTGCAGTGTTCTACCTACACCATCAATTATTAATTAATCTCACTCTATATTTTTAGCTGTTACCTGTCCCTAATCACCTTGCTGCTATAACTTTCTGGTCTTATGCCAACATGTGTTGCCAGACCAGTTGAAGACATTAGTATGAATGTAATTATCTCTTTATTGCTTGTGTAATTTTTGAATCCCCTATGTAGATTACATTAGCCATACTTCTTGGAGATGGTAAATACAGTTTGCCCTATATATGCACTTCTTTTTTCATGGCAACAGCTGTCCTCACTCTGAGACAGGAGAGTGACCCTCATGTCACACTGTGAACCCCCCTCCATGCAGTGAGCTCTAAGCTGGCTGTCCTGAGCTTGTGTTAGTGCAAGGTGAGGCAGTATGGAGTAAGCTCTTCTGCAAGCAGGGTACCTGAGCTCACTAGTGCTGTTGTGTCACCTGGGTCAGTGCTGCTCGCATTCCAAGGGAGATACCCATGGCTGCAGCTCTTCCAAGCTCTGGAGAGAACCTTTTTGCCATTTCTGGCCTCTGACATTGGTCTTCTCAGCCTTTGGCTCTGATTAATCAGTGATCCAGAGGCACTGTTCTCATCAAGAAAGAGCTGTGTGTGAGGGCTCCTTCGCCTGATGGATTTCTGAAGTTGTCACTTTGTCATGTATTGCAGATGTGACAACATCAGAGTGAGAGAACAGGGGGACAGAAACTCTCTGGAAGCAGCTCCCTGGTCCCTGTATTAAGGGGTTCAAGCTTATCCCATTCCTATACTACATTCCTTTTGCCTCTCTCATCACAATTCTCACATCAAGATGTTGCCACAAGCCTTCCCTCAAAGCTGCCCAGGGAAAGTAGGAGGGGAAAAAAAAAGCACCTGATCAATCATCTTCCCACCCAACTGAGCTGCTTTTGCAGCTGTGGCTGTGTGTTCAGGCATGTCCAGGACAGCAGGTTTCCAGGCTCAGGATAAAACCCTGCCAGCCAGCAGACGTGTCAGCCAAGCTGTGCTTTCCTTCTGCTATTCAGTGGCTGCTCCCCCACTGCTCGGCTACTTGTTGTTCGTGTAGATGAACAAATGTCCCCACAGCTGGTTGCAGCAGCCATGGCTTGGAAGGAGACAGGGAAGAGGATGGAATCCTTCCTCCACACAGCTGCGTGTGTCAGATGGTGTTTGCATCCCTGTTTTGCAGCAGTCTATGTGCTTGGGGTTGCAGAGCCAGCTCTCCAGCCTGGTGTAGCCCTGAGAAGGTCAGGGACTGGGCTGTGATGGCAACTCTAACCTTTATTCCCTCCTGAGAAACACGAAGGGCTGTGGTTGGAGCTAAGCTGTTGCTGTTTTGTGCCAGTAAGTGCGTGTGGAAGGGGGGGAAAGGGTGTGTTTCTCAGGGTGTAGCTGCAAAAGGAGAGTATTACTTGTGGAAAGGGGAAGTGAGAAGGAGTGCCAAGATAATTCAGAGTAGTGTTAGTAGAAAAGAAGTCATACATCCACAGCCCAGGCCTGTCTCGTAGCTGTGGGGTAAATATGTTCCTCAGCTGGGCAAATATTTGGGGAACTCTTTCCTTCTTGGATGCTCATCCTTCCTTCACCCAGCCAAAATATTTGTGCAAGCAAAACTGCACGTTGGTTAGGAAGTTGAGTGATATGAGGCCTTGGACTGCAGGTCTGTAAGCATCCAACCCAATAAATTAAACATTGCCAGTGTTTTGGAGGAGTAGCCCTGCAGCAGAAAGGAGGAAGAACAAAACCATTAATTGAGCATAACAGGAAAGACTCTGGAGGAGATTGAGAGGAGCTCTGCAGCCATGTGAGACACAACTGTCCCAGGTTCTAGGTCTGAATGTGCAGGAGCAAACATCTGCTTCCTTTGTGCGGAAGGGCAGAGTAAAGGCTGTAGTAGTGCACACCAGAGCTGTACTGGTGCCTGCTGGCAGCCAGTCCGTGGGCTATCAGGGTTTGCAGTCAAATCAGAAAAGCAAAAAGCTGTTGTGTGCAGGTGAAATCCACTGCTAGGATCATCTAGGAGGGTTTGCCATGGGTCAGGGTGGCAGCTGTGACTCCCCAGTCCTTGCTGCTTACTGCTGGGAAAGCCAGGGATAGAACAGTGAAATAAAATACATTAAAAATGCAAAATATAGAGAATTAGATCTCAGCTGGCACAAACTGGTATGATTTTTTTTTTTTACATCAGTAGAATTACACCTTTCACTGAATAAAACCTGGCCTGCTGCTTCTGCAGGTTCTTCATTGCTGACTTGACTCTGGAGCTTAAGCAGTGCTGCTCCATTCAGTTTGTTGTTGGATCTGGATCCCAGGCTGTGCACAGAGCTTAGCAGGAACTTTTCCACAAAGCCATGCTGTTCTGTTTTCCCTCAGAATTTGCCAATTTGTCACATTTGTTTGCAGAAACAGAGTGGTTTTGATTCTGGAGGAACCAAGGCAGCTATTGAGTGCAGCCTGCTTGGCAGTGTTATCCTACCTCGATCTGCTGTAGAGGTGGAGTGCCTGCCCAGCAACTCCTCTTGCTAAAAGCCTGGAAGCACAGGAGTTCTGGCTCCTGGCTCTGTGTCCCATATGGTGCTCCTCAGGATGGAAGTTCCTGCTCCATTTCACACAGAGGTAAGAACATTTCCTCTGCTAAATGCAACAGTCGGTCCCCATCCAGCTCTAACCTGAATTCCTTCATGCTGGATGGGGGTTCTTGCTGCTGACTGTTGAACAGCACAGCGGTGTTGGTGCAGCTGAAATATTTACATGCTCAGATACACTGGGTAGTAATGTTGAACTAGGCAAGCCTGTGAGAATGCTGGGATGCTCAATGCTGGCTTGAATTCCTCCCAAGCTTACATCTTTTACATTTTCTTCCAAAATCCTTTTGGGTTTTTGATTCTTGCCTGGAACTGGGGACTTACTGGAGAAAGGACATTCCCACTGCCTTTAATGCTTGTCACATTTGTTGTGGAACTCCACGTTCCTTCAAGTCCCAGCAGCTGTTCTCCTGTCTCTGTGGGTTTTTTTTTCCTTCTGTCAGAAGTTAAATTGGAAGGCTCTGATGCACTCCTGTAGATGTGAAATGGTGCAGAAGGCTTGAAGAATAAAGGAGAACGTTCACTTTTCCCTGCTCAGAGTTTTAAATTGGCAAAGCCTGGCCACTCCCTGCCTGGTTCCTTGTGCTAACAATTACACTCTTGTTTCAAAAAGATCCTGGGTAAACGAGTTGAAAGCAACCCAAGAAAAATACCTTTTGCTGAAGAGCAGGCAGGATGGACCTGTTATCTTTTGAAGACATCCACACAAGCTGATGTAATTTGGACAGATACACTCTGTGTTTCTGATGCTTAACTACTGAGCTTGATGGTAAATCTATGTGATGATGCATATGTTAAACTGGTAAGAAGTTGGTAAAGATTTACTGCCAGCCAGCACACCAAATGAAGCAGGAAGAGCATATGTGGTACCTTGGTGGTACGCAGCAATGTTGATGACTATGAGCTGGCAAATGACAGCTGGACCTCTCAGGCTTCCTCTCCCTTTTGGTTGAAGTGGTTGTTAATAACGAAATGAGCTTGAGAAATTTTACCCTCTTGTTAGGGCCACGAGGCTCCACTCAAAACCTGGAAGGAAAGTGGGGAAGATGGTGTTTGAGGCTGCAGGTATTAAGAGGCCAAGACAACCTCAAGTCCCTGAGAACTGAGCAGGGAAACAGAGAGATGCAAATTTGTCAAACTCTGCTCTAAATAACCTTTTCATCGCTTCAGTCAAGCTTACTTCTGGTGTGACCCTGTGTCAGCTGTAAATCTCAGAGCTGATTCTGAAGAGAAGGGAACAATGAGGATAATTTCCCTGTAATTCAGAGATCCTCAGTGGGGATGGAGGTTTATCAGCGTGTGAGAGGGAGGAACATTGCCCTCGTTGCAGTGAGCAGCAGAAGCTCTATTTGTTAGTCGAGGTGAGTGACAGCCCTCTGTGAACTTCTGTCCCTTTGCCAAAACTTAGATATATGAACCAATATATGATCCTTCAACTAAAAATCACATCCTAATAAGTAATAACAAAGTGGAAACATCGAGATGGTTCTTTTTCAGCTCTGGAATTTCCTAACTTCAAGTGCTCATTTTTGAACCTTTTACTTACTTATCATTTTGGGTGATTTTTAAATTTTTTTCCCTCCTTTTCTTTTCCTAAAACTCAGTAACCTAACACAGATCCATGGCTCACAACAGCAGAACTTTTGACAGCAATGGGGCCCAGGGGATAAACCACCCTGCTGTCGATAAACTCTTGATTCTTTCCTCATTATATAACAATGCAAATGGAATAATTTCTTCTCTGCTCCAGTTGTTCCTCAATCCCCGATTAATTCAGAAATGGGCCAGTAGTGAATATACAATTGCAACTCCTAGCACAGTTTAATATGAAGTTTGGTTTATTGTCAGGCTGCTATTAATAATGTTAGTGATTAGGCTCTGGCTTTTCCCTGAGCTGTTTAAATGTCACTGCTGGAATCAGAGGGGTGAAAGGAATCTAATCTCTTTTCCCCAACCCTCAACCTCTGTATCACAGGAACTTGGAGATGTGCAGTTTTCCCTATTGTTCTCCAGTCTATTGTAGAAGTGCTGCAGTGAGTAATTCTTGCATAAATCATCACCATGACAACACCTGTAATGTATACTGTCACATAGTGCTGAGATTCCTTCAACTCAGCCGAAAGGCTAAAGAGATGCAAACGTGGGTGAAGCAAGTGCAGAAACCTCTTCCTGGCAATGAAGGAGTGGTGAGCAGCAGGACTTGGGCTTTGGGGAAGTTTGCATGCCTTCCTCCATCATTGGGAGCTGATATCGAGCCAGATATCAAGGATTAGTCTATGTAGTGGTGAGCACCCTCATCAGGTGCTCATAGTCTGGCTCTGCAGCTGTGTTCTGTAGTAGCACTTGGTGTTTTCCCCCATCTCTGGTTGCTTATAGACTTCTTGGTGGAGCAGGTGCAGCTCTGTGGCCCTGTGCCCCTCGCAGAGTGTGGCACAGTGGGGTCTTGGTCACACGTGGGCTTGTCAGACCCTCTGTAATGTGGATAAGAGGGTGACAACTCAGCATGGTCAATGTACAGCAGCTGAGGACTGGGCTCTTCTGTTTTTGCTGGCAGCATCAATGATCTATTGATTCTCATGCACTGGGAAACAGGGCAAGTTGAGTATTGTGTGTAATTAAGGACTTTAAAACAAGGAGGTCATCAATATTTATTAGGGCAGGCTAATCTTGTTTTGACTTTTAAACTTAGTGGGTTTGATATACGTCATCAACAGGGTTGTAAATGTGTAGCAGCAAGATGTGCTTTTCACTGGGTAACATCTTTTATGATAACCCAAAGCCCAGCTCCAGTTTAATGGCAAAATATATCAACTCACTTTTCTCCTGTTCCTACTAGCTCTTCTTTTATTCTCTCTCAAAAAGAAAGTCTGTGAAGGAAAAATTGAGCAGAGAGGTTAGTGATTGCTATCTCCAGCCTTGTCACAAAGGAAAATTTACTAACACAGGGTGACAGGAACAACTCACACTTAACAAATTTCATCAGAACTACTTTACAGGGAGGACTGGATGAAAAACGAGGTGGGACTTTTAATGCCAATATAGAATCCATCTGTTTAGGTCCATCTACTCTTATACCTTATTCATCCCTATTGTGGGTAAAGTCTCCTGTGATATGTGAAGATCTCAGTTTCCCCTCAGATGAAAGGCAAGGCTTCTCTTTGGGCAGTATTTCCTACTCATGTACAAAGGGAAGGAGGGATGGGTACCACGTATAGAACAGTTGGTCCCTGCAGTGATGGCACACCAGGTTTTCTTCTGAAGTATCCTCCTATGGAGTGACTTTATTTATCCAGAGTCCTGGCTCTTGACCTGATTTTTCTACTCCACAGTATCTCCTGTGGTCACTGACATCTGAGTGTGTGGAAACGTTGCTATTCTAGTTTCTCTGGCTGGGTATAATGAACACGGTGTGGAGTAGTGGAGAATGGAGTTTCAGAATTGGACCCTCAGTTAATGTAAAGCAGTGATGCTCCAGAGATCATGGGTCATTTTGGATGGTTCTTTGTCTAACCTATTCTTAACAACCTCCCGTTATGGAAAATATAGGACATCCTGATGTAAAGGTGAAATGGCAACTAAAATGTGGGTGTGCTTGGAGAGAAAAGGGTTCATGCTTCTCCTGAGGTAGACTTTGCCTCCTTGAATGATTCTCAACCTCTAGGCTGTCCCTTGGTGATTTGCCTCTGTGCTTGAGTGTCCCAAGAGTTGCAGAGCTTTACCTACAGTGTAACTATAAGCCTCCTGACTGGAGATTGTGATTCTGTACGCAGGTCCTGTGGCAGCATCCAGGAGATGCACTGAAACATAAACTGAACTTTCCCTTTAGATTAAACACCTGGATTTTGGGTTTGATTCACCTGCTAAGAAGGGCTGCAGGAAAGGAACCCAGTCCTGTGTGATGCACTGGCTCAGCCACTCAGTAATCCTGGGGGAAGGAGAACAAGTGTGAACCTCCACGCTCAGCTGCAGCCAGACCTCCTGATGCCTAACAAGCGATGACTAAAACCGCTTCCTTCCTCCCCTCTTTAGCTTCAAGAGAATTAATCCCAAATGAAAACCTTTGTTTTGCCTGGTGAGAGCCGGCAGGCTGAACTCTGGCTTGGAACATGTGTTTCTGCAGTGACACCGGCAGACCTGGGTAATTTGTGTAACAAAGAGTTTACTCACCGAGAAATGCAGCTTCGGAGTGGGAGGAGGAGAAGCTGTTTGGGAATTTGGGTCAGATTCAGCAAAGAGGTTTTCCTGCCAAAAAAATAAAAAACACCCAAAAAACCCCCACGATTCTCTCCCTTTATTGCTTTCCAGGTCATCAAAATACTTCATTTGGTACTTCCCAAGCAGCAGTGAAGTCAAAATATGCCTTGGAATGAACATTTTCTTTGCACTTGGGAGTATCCCACACGGAAAGGGGTGAATATCCCCCACGGAAGGTGGGGGAGTATCCCACACTGTACAGATGAGCAGTGCCATTTGCCTCTGAGAAAATGTTTTCTTTCCCAAAACCCACGCAGGAAAATACCTGCACGATTTGGGGGCGGTGGGCAGTCTCCTTCCTGCCCCCCTCCACAGCCCCTGGAGTGGGCTGGCTGGAGGTACAAGGATGCCTGGCAGGTCTCCGTCGCTTGTTAATAGAAGGGAAGCCACCAGATGGTGCTGGAGAACACACGCCCTGGCTCCGGAGGCACGGCCGGGGTGCGCACCCCGGCACTGGGTGCAGGCAGCTCCCGGCCCGGCTGGGCAAGGGGCTTCGCATGGCTGAGGGGTTAACCCGGCGAGGATATGGGGGAGCGGGGCATCCGCGGAGCTGGTGCCCCCTGCGTGGCTCTCAGCAGTGCCTGGTGCTGCTGCTGCTCTCCCCAGCACCCCCAAATCCAGGTTGGGGCTGTTGGCAAAGAGGTTGAAGGCAGGGAGCAGTGGACTGACTTTATTGCTTCTCTTTACAAGCTCAGACAGGACTTCAGATTATTTTTTTTCCTGTTCTGAGTTGTAAATGACTGAGGAAGCTGGTGAGGGAAGGTGTCTGTAGCCCTTGTTTTCATGGCTGAGAAGGTTGGTTTTCTTTGTAGCACAAGTAGAAGCACCCACGGTCTCTCTTTGCCCCCCAATTCCAAGGGACTAAGAGTAAAACCTCTTTTAACTGGCAGTCAAGGGGGGATTTGTGCTGAGATAGTTGGGGTGGCCATGCCTGGTACTGCTGCACCTTTGGGAGAGATCCTCTGGATTTATGGTTGCAGAGTCCCCTTCTCCCCTGTGCCATGGCTTGGTAAAGGCAGCCTAACACCTGGTGACATTTCCCATCCTGACAGCTCATCTCTTTAGGAGCTGTGTTGCCAGATTGAAGTCTCTTTATTTTTTTTCCCTTTTTTCTTCCCCCCTCTCATTTCCAGCACAAGAAGGAAGATGTGAGCCTGCTACAACCGCTGCCTTAATGTGTGAATTAAGCACAGAGGGAAAGGAAAGATGTACAAACATCTGTCCTGCTCCTCTGCCTCTGCAGTGGAGATGCACAGGTTGAGACAGGGTATTGATGCTGTCACCTTCTGTGTGCATTTGGGACACATAGGGCTGAAATTACTGTGGCTGCAAATAAAGCCTCTGTCATACTTAAGGGTGGAGTAACTACTCACTCTCTTTTCTTCCCATATGTGCTCACTTTCCAGGCTGTGGAGATCTGCAGTTTCTCAAGGCTCTGAGAAGGTGAAAGGGGGGGGGAACCCTCCCCTGGTGTTATGCCCAACTGCCCTGGCACCTTGGTGGTCATGGCAGGGGGTTGAGATAATGTCTGACTTGTGTGATAAACTCACACTGCTGCCAGAGAGGTGCAGGGCAGAAACAGGTTGTGTGCCTGGTTTTGCACCCCTGAGGTGAACATATGTGTTCATATAGACATATCTATATAAAAAAGTGAGGTCTGTGGGGTTTTTTCTTATATCAGGTTGTGCTCAGTTGGGTGTACCAGGGCTTTGAGGCTTTGCATGTGCCTGTGAACCTTTACACACAAAGGAAACTGATGGTAAGAAGCTGTGTGAGCATTTACCCTGCTGCAATGGTCCAGAAGAAAAGGGAAGAGCCTTACTCTGAGACCATTGTGGCACAGAAAGACTTGAGGGAAGGCTCTTGGAAGCTGTGCCTGGTGTTTTGTGCTTTGATTTGCTGCTTTTGTGGAAATCAAATCATTTGACTCTGAAAGCCTACCACGCAGCTATAGTTTTGTTTAGCCCTGCTACTTTGGTTCATATCTTTCTAAACCATTTCCCCTGGGGGGAAATATTAACTTTGTCTAGACCAGAGTATGGGATATTGGCTCATCTCCCAGGAAGGTTTGTACTTCCCCTGGGCAGTGCTCAGAGATGGACGTAGTGTGTGTGGATTTAGGGAGGCTGTTAAGGTTTCTCTACTTGGTTTCATGCACTCAGTGCCTTTAGCAAGGCACAGATTTGGAAATACCTGCTCCTGGCTGCTTCATCTCCCCTAGACAGTGTGACTGCCCACAGTGTGTTTCCCCCAAGGGCACTGAAACACATTTCAAGTCCCTTTCTGACACTCAGCAGCTTGTCTTGGAGCTATCCTACAACCTGGGAGCTGCTTCCACTTCTTTGCTGCTCACCAGAAGTGCTTTCTCTCTCTCCTCTTTATTTATGGAGTTTGTGTCCCTCCAGCCATCCCCAGACCTCAGTGCAGTCTCATTCCTCTTCCTAGAGCACAGTACTTTCTGCATCCTCTGTGGGGATGTAAAGCTACTCAATGACTGTTTAAGGGGGGTGTGAAGTGGGAAAGGAGAAGCTTCTTGTTCAGAAAGGGGGTATGATCACTATGCTTTGTTTCAGCTTGTTTTTTCCACAAGAAAACTCATCAAAATCAAATTTTCATCAGTTTGTATCAATTGTGGGGAAAATCCTTGTTTTCCCCTGGAATAGATGAGTCCATCACTTCCAGCCTGTGGAGAGGCAACTTTTATGCCCTGGATCAGGAAAGTAACGCTGGACTCAGCTGGGATGAACTCACCTCCTGCCAGGTGAGCTCTGCTCCAGAAGGGAAGGCTGCTGACAAGTGTATAAGGAGTAACCTGCCAATGTGTCCCTGGATGCTCCCTGCTTCCCATATCCTCTCCCCCTCCCCAAACAGTGGTTTATTTTGACCATTTCACCCAGTTTTGGTGCTGTTAAATCTTGCTGCCTCAGATACAGGAGAGCAGCATCCACCAAACAGAGATGATGGCTTCAGCCCTGTAACTAACAGCCTTTCCCTCTCTGCTGGGTGTATTCTGCTGCAGCAAAGCCTCTCATCGTTATTTTTATAGGAAGCTTTTAGTGGCCTAATTTGCTATTCATATACATCTGTTCCACTGGAGTCTGTCATTAATCTCCTGGTAGGTTTAAGTTTTCCCTCTTAGTTGTTGCATGGCCAGTCATCAAAGAGACAACTAAATGAATACTGATACAAACCAAATATGAGGTTCCAGGGTTACCTGACAATTGTTTTCTTGTGAAAATATCTATGATGCACCTTTCAGTTAAGGGAAATAAGAGATGGAGCATGCAGTGAGGTCCTTCAGCCCCATCAGAGTGCAAAGCTTAGAGAGAAGCAGAGTTATGGTCCTTCAGTCCTGCATGTCATGAAGGGTGTGATGGGCTGTGCTTCTGGAGAACAGGCTGGCTTTGCTTTGCCCTGTATAGCCCCAGGTTTTCCAGTTATTGTTACAACCTGAAGTACTATCCTCATCTTGGAGAAATGTGATGGTTATTAGCCAGGGCTGCAAGCAAAGCTGTAAATGTTCTGCTGGGATTGCAGCATATGGGTAGAAAGGGGCATTTTTAAGGATCTTCCTGAAGTAAGATGGAAATTAAAAAGATATTTTTGTCACAGGGCCAAACCCTCAGTAAGTGTAATTTGGCTCTGACGACTTGAGAGGAATAGTGCCAGTTTATACAGCTGAAGACCCATCTATGATTTTAAGAAAAAAAACCCCAAACCTCATTTATTCTGTGTCCTTGTTGGCATCACAACCCAGCTACTAAAAAAGAAACCAGACCAGTCCTGCAACCCTGAAGGCAGCATACATCAAGAGGGTTAAAATGAACAGAAGAGATTCTTTGTCTTTTTTTTCCTGTGTTTTTGTTGGCTTTGAGGAGTTCTGTGCCCACGTTTTCTTTGGAAACCCAAGGGTGAGAGTGCCTTTCTCCTGCAAGAGTCCAAGAGGAGGTGAAGAGGAAAGGCTATCTGAACACAGGCTTGAGTGGTGAGATCCAGAGGGCTGTTTTCAGAGGGAACAAGGCAGGAACAGCCCCTTCTCCCACTTCCCCCCCAGCCTGGTCTGTCACATCCCCTTCCCAAACTTGCACTCCTGTAGTCTTGTCAGTGGAGAGGTGCTCACACTGGGTAGTGGTAGGGGCACAGAGCTGCACCCAAGTCATTTGACTTGCAGTGGTAAGAGAATTTCTGGCTATGGGTCACTGGAGATGACTTACTGGAAACAAGAGCTCAGTTGCTGCGTTGTGCCTGGGCGTGCTGGAACGTTGTTGGGTGGTTCAGATGGGTGCTGAGCTCTTCTTCCCCAGGTGCTTTGTGAAGCCATGGCAGTCATGTAGGAACAGAGTGTGGTTTAACGTGACTGGTGGGACTGTGTTTTCCCAGGCTGCTGCTCTTTCCCAGCGTTTTGTTCCCCTGGGCTCCAACCCTGGGCTGGCTGTGAGACAGAAGCAATAATTCTCCTTGCTCTCACAGGAGGCTTTTGTTTTGGAATTAACTGTTACTTGTAAAGCACTTTGATATTGCCTGATGAAACTTGCTAGAACATTCTTCTTGGACCTCCCCTACAAAGAGAGGCTGAGGGAGCTGGGCTGGCTCAGCCTGGAGGAGAGAAGGTTGTGGGGGGACCTCACTGCAGACTGCCAGTCCCTGAAGGGAGCAGAGACACAGGAGGGGAATCAGCTTGTTAAAGGGCAGAGACTGGCAGGACAAGGGGGATGGATTAAAGCTAAAGGAAGGAAGGTTTAAATTAGATATTAGGGGGAAGTTTTTTACAGAGAGAGTGGTGAGGGGCTGGAACAGGCTGCCCAGAGAGGGGGTGAGTGCCCCATCCCTGGGGGTGTTGAAGGCCAGGTTGGATGGGGCCCTGGGCAACCTTGTGTAGCTCCAGGCCTGGAGGTTGGTGGCCCTGCCTACGGCAGGGGGTTGGAGGTCTGTGACCCTTGGGGTCCCTTCCAACCTAGACCAGTCTGATTTTTTTTTTTCCCCTCACCCAGGTCAGTGTCAGTCAGGCTCTGGGTGAGAACAGGGGCTCAGCTGTACAGGCACTTACCCAAACACAGATAGAAGATCTGTACACATGTGTGCAAAAACTTGCTTTACTCCCTGTCTGCTCAGTAACAGTTAATTTACAGCTCCCTCCTAAATGGTGAATTTTAATACCATTTCCTTTCAGAAGTGTTACTTGCAAGTTTGCTGTACCTGGTGTAGAGGCATCTGCAGGCACAGAAATCATGACTCTGAGCTGACTGCTAAAGACTGATACATTTAGGGAGAAAAATATACCTTCCCTCCAAAGTGGAATCTCAGATTGTAAAATAAATTTGTCAATAAATATGGAAATGGTCTCCCTTTTCCTCCTCCACCCTGCGCTGCTGAGATTGGCTCTTCCTTTACTGTGCCACTGGTGTGGCAAGAGAAACCACCGTCTCCTGCCCTGTCTGTGGCTGACAAGGTCCCAGTGTCAGGATCTATTGTCACAGCTTTAGGTCAGTCAGCTAAACTGTGCCTTCATCAGCAATAGAAATTCTTTAGGAACGGAGTCTGGAAGAAGGTAATTGGATTTAAGGTACTCAAAGAGCCTAGACATCACAGAATCACAGGATTATAAGGTTGGAAAAGACCTTTAAGATCATTGAGTCCAACTGTTCCTGTCCTCTACAGTGTGTAAATGGTGGAGGAAGCAGCACAAACATTGGAAGTTGGAATTAAGAGAAAACAACTTCCAGAGAAAGGCAGGAAGAAGCTGCCCACTGAAGACCTAAAAACTGAATATAATAAGATATGCTTTAAATCCTCAGGCCCTCCCAAGGGGACCAAACAAACTCCAAATGATCAAAAAATGTAATGAAAGCCCATCACTTTGATAAATGAAAAAAAATCACCCCAGTATCAGAATAGAAATATGATTTCATTTTATCACCCCACAGTCATTGGCTGGGACAGTGGAGATCTGAGCGTGGGATGCTGTGTGCCCTGCCCAGAAACTCACTGCAATCCCATCCAGCCTGGCAGGGTGGCTGAAGGTTTTTTTTTTTTGGTTTAGTGAAGTTCAAGGTTTGTTTTTTCTCCTCTTACTTGTTTCTTGCTTCATTGCAACACTGCTGTGCCTGCCCAGTATAGCTGCCCACCCATTCGATACAGGGTGTGTTTGTTTTTCAGGGTGAGTGGTGGATCTGTTCATGTGATTGTGTGATGTTTACAGGGATTTTCTGTAAGTGAAAAGGCTTCAGGAGGTTGTGCTCTTCCCTCTCTGGTCACCCCTTTGCTTTTGGAGGCTCTGGCTGGTGCAGGATGGAGCCTGTGGCTGGTGGGGGGGAGGAGGGTGGCTCGGTGGTGTGGCTGCTGTGTTGAGAAGGCACAGAGGATGGTGAGGGCTCATTTGCTATGAGCTGTGCATCTGTCAGTGGCAGGCTGGCAGCTGACATGAGAGACACTGACACTTGTTTTGCTGTTGCTTCTTTGCAGTGAGAGGTCAAGGAGCAGTGCTGAAGCATTTCAGCACCGTCACTGCCTTTGGCTTTGTGGCGCTCTGCTCATGCTGCCTCCCTCTCCAGACACCTCAGCATCCCTCAGCTGTCCTGCACTGCTGCAGTCTTTATCAAATGGCTTTTGCAGCTGAGCCCCATTACTTGATTTTGAATCCTCCCCCCATCCCAAAACCTCCTGTGCCCTGATACCCCACATGCTTGTGCCTCCTGCCAGCAGCCTGTGTCTGTGTCACAGATCCAGCCCTTTTCTCCTTCCCACTTGCCTGCAACTCAATATTCATCTTCTCTTGGGCCAAGGGATGCAGCCTTATTTAGGGCCAGAGCCCTGATATCTGAAAGCTGCCTCCTGACATCACTGAGGCTCACTCAGATCTGATGTAAGTGCAGAGATTAGAGACCAATCCCTCCAGCCCCCACCGTGCCTAGCTGGGTGAACGCTCTGAGCCAGAGAGGAGCTCCAGCAAGAAAGCACACAGCCTGTTCCCTGGGAAAACAACATTAATTTCTTCTCCTCACCGTGCTGCTGCTGCCAGCCAGCATCCTGGGGTGTAAGCTGGCCTCCCTCTACCTCCTTTGAGAAGTTCTGGGGTTTTTTTCTCTTCTCTCTCTGCTCTCAAATACTCAGTTAATCGTAAAGAGCCGCGTGCCAAAGTCCAGGCTTTGCCTGAGAGTTAAACACCAAGAGTTAAACCCAAGCCATGGAGTTACAGAAGGCTTTATCAGGGAAGTGTCAGGCTTCCCCTGGCTGTGACTGCTATCAGTAATTAGCACACCCTACAGAGCCTGCTGCTGAACAGGCCACATGCTAAATGCTGCTTTGTCATCAAAGTACAGTAGCTTGTAACTAATTACATCCCAGCTTTATCTGGACCGGTTCTTCCTTTTAAATACACTTAATAACTCTGCTTTGAAGGTTCTAGGCATAAAAATAACCACTTCAAATAATCTCCTGAAGACACATGCCACATTAGGTGTAGAGCTGAAGTAGGCACCTTGGATTATCAGAACAAAACAAGAGCCCTGGGCTCCTGCTGGGACACGGGTGGAGAGCTGCAGTTCTGGTGCGCTGCTCCTGTGTTGGAGAGGAAGGCTGGAGAGCCAAAGTTTGTGTTTTACAAGAGTCCTGTGCATACCCTGTCAGTAGGATGTGAGGAAGGAAAAGGGGGACAGTGCCAAAAAAGCTGTGGTTTGACTCCACAGCGCCTGACCTGTGTGGAAAGACTAACAATGTAAGGGCTGAACTTCAACGTTGGTCCTGAGTTGTCCTCCATGACCTGCAGCCCATCCATTCCTCATCCTGAATCGTGTTTAAACAGTCACAGTAGCACTGGATTCACAACACAGTGTCTTTCATCAGCGTCTCCCTGACCCTGTCAAAAGAAAGACCAAAGAAAACATTTCTTTTATTTAACTGATCTTGGAAGTTCCTGTGGGATGGGAAACACCTTTGCAGAAGGAAGGGGCTGCTTAGCCCTTGGAGACCAGCTTGGAAGTGAGAGTTGGTGAGGTGAGGATTCATGGACCTGATGCCTATACAAGTAAGTCTTCACTGGTTTAAAGACCACATGCTGGTTGTTGAAGCCAGTGCTGTGAAGTTTGGGTACCACTGTTAGGCACTAAAGTAGCCTAAATGGCAGGATTATTTTGTTGTTGTTATAGCTGAGTAAATTTCATGTGTATTTTTAATTATTACTTGATTTCCTCTTGTATGGTGGGACCATAAAATCTAGTGATGCTTGGGATAGATGGGAATGTGCCAGTCTGTGGCAGCAGTTTGGGTCTCTGTGAGTCAGGGGACAGGCAGAGGTTAGGGAAAAGGCAGCAAATTCCAAAGCAATCCGTGTAAGTACCTTGACAGGAGAGAGGAACCAGGGCAGAGATGGAGGCCTGGGGCTCCTCATCTGAGAGCAAGCCAAACAAAAGCAGCATTTAGTGCAGTGGAAAAGCCATGACTGTGAAGTGCTAAGGAGGAAATCAGCTTTAAGAGGCAGCAGAAAGGAAATAGATTATGGCACTTGGAAATTAAAGGTGTTAGGGGGATTCCTGGAGGGAAGAGGCTGGGAGTTAGAAAGGAATTCATTACAGAGGGACTGATGGCACTGGTGAATCACCTGTATGGTCTGGGTCCATTAAACCTGTGTCTTACAGTGCCCTCAAAACGCAGATGGGATCACTCTGTGGCACTGATGGCCTGTTTATCTAATCTCCAATGACCTTTAGCAGAGGAGGCTCTAGAGGCAAGATGAATATTTACAACTCCAGCGTTTCCCCTGCCACCACCCCTCTAATTGCAGTAGGAAGGTGTTACTGTGGTCCTGGCTGGTGTTCAGGGTGATTTATGTGCTGGGATGGCAGGTGGGTTTAACGGCACCATCGGCTGTCAAATTGACAGTGTGTTTTCTTTCCTTTGAAACAAAAAAGCAGCTAAGGAAGGGAGAGCTGTGTGTGTGATGGGGACTGCCAGCACCCAAAGGCTTTGGAGGACTTGGATCTCTAAGGGGCCTGTTTTTTGTTCAGCTGGGGTAAAATCAGGATCAGCCCCAGAACTGAAGCAAGTCTGCTAGTCTGTAGCATGAGCTGGGAGCAACTTTAACAGAGCTATTGTAGATTTATGTCTGGCCTAACCCCAGAAGAGTCACTCCACTTTTACACTTTAACTCAGCTCTGCCAGCCTGGACCAGCTCCAAGAAGCTTCACTTGGCTTTGCTGGGTAATGTGGTTTTCAGCCCTTTCCAGTGCAATCGTTACTGGATATTGATGCAGAAATTACAACTGGTGAACCCAGTGCTTGTTAGAAATCTGACAGGTACAAGGAAGAGCTGAGCATGTGTTCTCCTGCACAGCTGGGCTGATGCTCCCCTCTCCTCACTGTACTGCTGCTCCTGCTCTGCCAGGTCTGGGCAAATTCCAGTCCCAAGGATGCTTTGCTGTGGTCCTTCTGCCAAGACCTTGGCTGTGAGGGTGACAGTGGCATTGCTGTCACCTCGTGCTGAATGAGCAAGAGGGAGCTGACTGCGTCTCATGCTCTTTCCATAGCACTTTCCTCTCAAATGCCTCTTCAATCATGTGAATTCTCACCTACATCAAATCCTAAACTCCATAAAGAGTCATTTATATATTTTATTTTTTTCCCCAGTACCTCCAGCCCCAAGCTGTTACCAGCTCTGCCCCATACCTTGTGGGTTTGTCTGCTCCATCCCAAGAGCAGGAGAAGGCAATAAAATGTGTCAGTTTTCAGCTTTAAGACAGAATTAATGATTTGCCACCAAAAAAAATAAAAGAAAGAGCTTGTTTGTCACCACTCACATATGGTGGCTCACTCGGCTATACAGGACACAATCAGTTTTTTGAGGCTGCTGTCTGTTTGTCAGAGCACTGTAAAGGAAAGGGTTGGGACACCTTGGTTGTTTAATCTGCAGCGTCTTTTGTTTGCTCTGGAACAGTGGGTATCTTTTTGAATTTATTTTTTTTCCTTGTCTCATCCCTTTCTAAAGCTTTAATTCTTAGAATCCAAATGGTCTCTTGTGGCTGCTGATGGGTTTCTCCACCAGATATTAAGTTACTGCAGATGGAAGGGCAGCAACGGATGCTCTGCGGTGGCTGTGGCATCACCTGGGAGGCCAAGCGTGGTGCTGGAGGCCTGGGCTCATCCCTGCTGTTCCTCAGGAGGCTGTGCACATCGAGCTGGGCTCCCAGGCTGCTGCCTGAGTCAGTGGTTAAAGATCACCTGGGTGTGATTCAGCCCTGAGTCACTGCCTGTCTCTGTGCTGACTTACAGCCAGGTGAGGGACCCACCTCAGCGGGGCCCTGGAACGGGTGCTCGGTGCCTCCCCTGAGGGATGGAGCCACATCCTGTGGGGATGCACAGTCCCAGCTCCCCAGGACAGCAGAATTAAGGGGTGCAGCTAGATGAAGCCGCTCCAGTCTTGTGTGTGGGCATGGTGGAGCCCAGGAGGGCTGCCCACCATCACCCAGCCCTCGAGGGGATAGCCCTGAGCATCCCAGAAGCGCTGGCTGTCCTTCACAGTGCTGAGGGAAGCTGCAGTGCTGGTTCTGCTGCTGCACATGAGGCTCTTCCCAGACCACCTCCCATCTTCCCTGTAGACCTGGAGAAAACCATCCCTGCCCCTTGCTCCAGAGGGAACCTCTTCACATGCCAGGGGTCATGGGGCTGCTGTGGCATTCACAAAGTGCTTCCAAAGCTGTGGCAGCACCGGGTACCTTACTGCTGTGACTAGAAACACTGTGGCTTCCACAGACAGGTACCATTCAGGTCAGGAGAGCTTTGGCTCTGGCTGTGTGTGTTCTCCAGGTGGCAGCTGCTATGAAGGAAACAGATGTTTTGTTACAATTTCTAAGGACCTGTCATAGTTTTGTTGGATCTTGGGGAACAGAGGGCTAATGTCAGCAGTGAATTGCTGCAGGACTGATTTTATCATGAGGAAAATGCCTGTTTGTCAGTGCAGGGGGAGAGTTGGGGAAAAAATATGTCTGGGGGGGGAGATAAAGTTGGTGATTGTTGGCTCGCTGTGCAAGCCATGCACAGGCTTGGCTGTGTGTGAGGCTCCCTGTTACCGGCTGCTCACAAGGTATCAGAGCAAGGGTCTGTTTCTAGAAGTTTCTTAGAAAGAGATTCTCTCATCCCTGGCAGAGCTGGGATGATGGAGAGTCTGTTTCAGTGGGTGTCACTGGTGCCAGGCTCCTGTCCCTGCCTGCTGCAGGCACAAGGCGTGTAGGTCCCCCCCATACTTTTAGGGCTAACTCAAGGACATGTTGCCCCTCAGTCATACCTCAGATCCAGCAGTAAAATGATGCTTTTGAAATGAAAATAAAACAACCCTGCTCACAGTGTGTCTTCCAAACCTGTGTCTGGCTCTGGAGTCAGGATCTCTACACGATTCACCAATGTTTCCTTCCTAAACCTTAGTATTAAACCTCAGAAGCTCAACTATTTGTCTGCACCCAGATTTTGCTTAGCTTGGGTCTTTATTTCCCTCTTTGATTCAGTTTGCAATGCAGCCTTCTATGCAGGATATTAATTTCATTTTTAACCAGCTGCTTTTATCCTTGAGACTTAAATGCCAGGCACCTCATGGCAAACTGGGTGGCCACGGGCTGGGAATAGGCAGTGGGTGAGTTCAAAGGCAGTAAAAAACATTTCATCTGTTCAAAGACAGCTGTAGTCCCAACCACTGGTTTTTAGTGCTTCTCATAAAACTCCTAATAATATTTAATTAATAAAAGTTTTTTTAAAAAAATAACAGCTTTTTAAAAAAGAACTTTTATTTTAAAAGTTATTTAACTTTTTAAAGTTAATTAACTTCTGGTGAGGAGGCAAATATCCCCTGCACCCTCCCTGGCTGGCTGTACTGGTAAGCTTTGTGGATGTGTTATTTCCTGCTGTGGTTCAGGGTGTTTTCTGTTGCTGTGGGCCAACTGGTGTCGTTGCTGGGTGGACTGGTGGGACTTTCCAGAGAGAAGGATGCTCATCTAATTCAGTTCTCCCTGGTGCTGCCTGGGGTTCTTGCAGAGTGGGGTGGGAGTCTGGGATAGCAGAGTAACTCCCTTGATGGGGGGTGTCTTGTTTTAAGCCTTTGTAATTAGAGGATCTAAAATGAAGTTTGCTTCACTGGTTGGGGTTATAACTCTGGCCATTCTTCTCTGTACAGATACTGACAACCATTTACATCCCTTTATGCTTGGGAGGGCAGTACTCTCTACTGGGAGGGCAGGGCTCTGCATTACAGAGCAGTGTGCTGCATGGGGTGGCTAATGCTTTCTGGGCTGCCATGAGACATCTGCTGTGGCAGTACAAGGATTTCAGCAGAGAGTTTCACATCTATAAAGGCCTTTTTAAATTCAGGTATCTGGCATCACATCTGAGTCTGCCACAGCTTTGCAGGTCTCTCTTCTTGATAGCCTTTCTGTTCCACCAAGTTTTTAGCAAGTTGTTTTGTTAGACCACGAACGCTTCTGTACCCACAGCATCCTACAGCTGGAGCACCTTAGTTCCACATCATCTTTTCTTTTTCTTTTCTTCTTTTTAATTTTTTTTTAATCTCCTTTTCTTGGTTTTGAATCTGGATGGGGTCTGAGCAGTGGGGGGGAAAGGCACCATCTGCTCCCTTCATGTTTTTAGGCTGCACAAACCAGAGGAGCAGCCCATGAGGGCTTAGTGGTTTCTCCCAAGGGTACCTGGGCTGGTTCAACAACTTCCTGACCCTGCTGCAGCCCAGAGCTGTGGGGCTCTGTGGAACCAACACAGCAGTGAGCAGATACCCCCCCTCCAGTGAGAAAAGCAGCGTATTTGGAGCACAGCAGACAGCACTCACCAGCTGTAGTCATAGACAGGCTGCTCTTTAAGATAAATGTTATTTAAATTGCTGTATCTCAGCTGCTGTGGGAGCTGCACACCTCAGCTTAGCATGCTAAATATACCTTATTAATTGCCCTGCTCTTTACATACACCAGAGGCTGGTGCATCGTTAAATACACTAGGAACATCTATTCCTTGAGGTTTTGTTTCTTACTGAAGTATTCCAGGTTTAATGGCTACTCTGTTTGGGATCAGATTGGACCTGGAATATTGCAACCTGTCCTGTTTTTTCCCCTTCCTCTTCTGAGTGCAACAGTCCAGTTGCCCCAATATCTATATTTAAGTGCATTATGCTTGTACATCATTAGACTAGAGGAGTAAATACCTTCTGAAAGTATTTAGTTCTGCTGGTTTTTGGTATGGCTGCATTATTTAAAGGCCACAGCTGACACCACTGACATTGTGTGAGGGGAGAGACAGCCTCCCAAAGTGCTGCTTGCAATCTAAGTAGGCAATTAGCCAAGTGTCAGGGTATAGCCTGTATGCAGGTCAGAAACCAAGACCCTTTCAATTCAAGACAGTTCACAGCTCTGACTCACTTCAGAAAGCACAAGGACTATAACCCAAGTCCAATTTCTTGCTCAGCGCCTTCGCTGTAAGTCTGGAGTAGCTGTGCTGGAGTTCCTGCTTTCAGACCAGTATATAATTGGCCCAGGAAGAGAATTTTGAGAGTGGTGATCAGCCCCTCTGGAAACCCATGCTGCATTGGGCTCTGAATGGAGTTTGTCTTGGAATACTTTCATCTGCTCTTTCTCAGCCTGAGAGCATCCAGGGGAGGGGGCTTCTTAGGTATTCTTTTGAAAATGCCTGCCTGTATCCATAGTGCTGCAGAGTAAAACCTGGAAGAGCTTTTCTTTCAGATGGGAGCCAACCTATTCTGGAAGATAACCTTGGCTCTGCTCTGTATCACCAACTAGAAGCGTCCTGGGGAATGGGCTTGGTTTACTTAAAGTAGGGGGGAAAAAAAACCCTTCTCTGCTCCAAACAGTGTGTGTTTTATTGAGAGCCTCTTCCTTTTTTACAGCCCTGTTTGTTTTTGCTGTAAAAGATGGCAGAGTGCCTTTCACAGCAGGATTAGTTACACCAGGTTCAGCCCAACCCTCTGTTCCCTTCCAGTGCCACGGTGCTTGGGGAGATACACACTGGGGTTGTAAAGAGGGACCAAGGGATGGTGGGCTCTGAGAGCCCCTCACAAATATGTTCCTAGAACAGGCAGCAATCAGCCTCTGGAGCATCTTCCATGTGCAGAACCTCATCCCCTCAGTAGTCTTCTTTAAACAAACCATTTCCTTCAGGCAGTTTCTAGTCTGCTTCCTTCCCCCTCTGCGTTGGTAAAGGAAAACACAACAGCAATCACCAGGCAACACGTTGTTGTATTATTCATGCCCTGTAGTTGAGTGTGATTGAGGTGGGGATAAAGGAGGAGAAAACACCCTGAAAAATTCATTATGGCTTCAACACCAGAGCACCTCATGGGATTTTGGGATATTGTGGCTCTAATCGGAGTTAATGGGTCCCTGTTGCACAAGAGAAGCCTTTGGGTGGATCTGCTGGATGGCTGCTGTTCCCTGCCTGGAGCCTTGGATTGAGCACAATCCCAAGTGCCTGGTGCTGTGCTCCAAAGGCAGCAGCAGAGAAGCCCAGGGAGGGAGCTACAGTGATGATCTACCCCATGATACCCCACTTCTCCTGCATCCTCTGCATCACCTTCCAGTTGTTCTGTCTGGCCTGCAGAGGCTATAGGTTGTGGGCAGCACCTTTCCCACCCTTTACCTTTCATGTCAGCAGTTCCTGCAAAGCTTAGGTGGAAATACAAAGGAATTTTGTTAACCTGTTTTAGCACAGACACATCATAAGCTGAAGCACAGCTTCCTAACTCAAGGTGAAGATTTAATTGTTGGATGTAATTTGGTATATTACTTTGTTTTCCAAAGCAGGCAGCTTTTGTATTACCCTAGCCTTTAGATAGGGAAGGAGATGCCTATCTAGCCAAGGTATTTATAGACCTCATTATCTTAGTACCTGATATCTTGTATGTTTATCCTTGTATTGCCTTTTGGTTATCAGGCATAGCTGTTTTTCCACTTTGAAGGGTGTGGGAACAGGGAGAGTAAATGTAGGCAGCTTACTGGCTTCTTCAATGAGAAATTAAGGTGGAGCAACAAGCGTGGCTTAGAGCCCCTTTCCAGTCCCTTGTGGTGCTCTGGGAGAGCTGGAGAGGGATGGGCACAAGGGCAGGGAGGGCCAGGCCCAGGGGAATGGCCTTCAGCTGCAGGAAGGAGATGGAGATGGGCTGTAACTGGGAGCAGGATGCTGGTTACCGGTACTGTCTTTAAAGTATGATCATCAGAGAGCAAGCTCTGCCTGATGGAGCCCATAAAATTGGATCGTTAGTAAAGGATGAGCAAGGCTGTGCTGATACAGTCTAATTAACATCCGTTCCAGCCTGTGGAGTTTGCTGTGTTCAAGCACGGTTTCTCCCAGATTTAAATTGATTATGAATATCAGCACAATGACAAAATACTGCTTTTGAAATCAGACTTTTCACAGTAAATGGTTATTTGTTTTTCAGCACTAAAAATATTGGCTTAGCCAGGGTGACACAATTCTCTCTCTCTCTCCTTCCACCTGATTTGTGTGTGTAGTTTAATTAAAATCATACAGGATTTCCACAACATGGTCTGTCTCTTGCTGCCAGCCTTGGTATTTGATTTATATACAGCATTCCAGTGAAACTGCCTGGAAAAATTAAATAGACATGAATCAACTTGCTGCAGGCTTTTGAAATCCAGCATTTCACAGCTAACTCCCTGTGGACATCTCCTTTCAGCCAGATGCAGGATAAATGGCACTGTAAGCTATTAAGCACGGGGGCTACATTAAAATGCAGTCATTAGGTTGGGGTTTTGTAATTGTAGTTGTTTGCCAAATCATAGCTTAGGAAGCCAGGGAGCACTTTGATTCATTACTTATGATTATATGATTATTAAAAAGAAGAAAACCAAAACTACTTGGGCTATTAGGCTTCATTTTTGTGTTTGTGTGTGTCTGGGCCTTTGGAGTGAGTATAAACCAGTGGCAAATGTCAGGCATCTGTAAAAGCAGCTTCAGTGTAGCTGTGTGTGATGAAGCTCTTGTGGATGTTTCTACTGCCTGTGTTTTATCTGGAGGTGGAAGCTGTTAGCTCATGGAGAGACACTTGCTCTTAGCTGAGCAGAGTTAACTCATCTGAATTGTTCAGCAAGACTTAGGCTGGACAGCTGGGAGGGGAGAAGTTTAATGAGGTTTAACAAGGGCAAGTGTAGGGTCTGGCAGCCAAGGAAGAACAACCCCAGGTACCAGTATAGACTGGGGACTGGGCTGTTGGGGAGCAGTGTAGGTGAGAAGGGCCTGGGGAACAGCAGGATGGCCATGAGCCAGCAATGTGCCCTCGGGGATAAGGGTGATGCCATCCTGGGGTGTATTAGAAGGGGGGTGGTTAGGAGGTCGAGAGAGGTCCTTCTCCCCCTCTGCTCTGCCCCAATGAGACCACACCTGGAATATTCGGTCCTGTTCTGGGTCCCTCAGTTCAAGAAGGACATAAAACATCTTGAAAGAGCCCAGCGCAGGGGCACCAAGATGATGGAGTGGAACATCTTCCTTACGAGGAGAGGCTGAAGGCCTCTAAGGGCCTTTTCAGCTCAGAGAAGAGAAAACTGATCTTTATNCTTCTCCCCCTCTGCTCTGCCCCAATGAGACCACACCTGGAATATTCGGTCCTGTTCTGGGTCCCTCAGTTCAAGAAGGACATAAAACATCTTGAAAGAGCCCAGCGCAGGGGCACCAAGATGATGGAGTGGAACATCTTCCTTACGAGGAGAGGCTGAAGGCCTCTAAGGGCCTTTTCAGCTCAGAGAAGAGAAAACTGATCTTTATAATGTCTATAAACATGCAGAGGGTGAGAGTCAGGAGGCTGGAGCCAGGCTCTGCTCAGGGATGGCAGCGACAGGACAAGGGGCAGAGGGTGTGAGCTGGAGCAGAGGAAGCTCCATGGGAACGTCAGGAAGAACTTTGTCCCTGTGAGGGTGCTGGAGCCCTGGGACAGGCTGCCCAGAGAGGGTGTAGAGTCTCCTTCTCTGGAGACATCAAACCCAGCTGGATGCTTTCCTGGGGGATCTAGTCTGGGTGTTCCTGCTCTGGCAGGGAGGTTGGCCTTGATGATTTTTTCAGCTCCCTTCCAACTCCTAACACTTTGTGATTTAGTCTTTGTATTAGAGTGACTTAAACTAGACCCAAACAAAGTATCAGGCAGGAGACATCCTGGAAGGCTGGTGCTGTTACTCTGTGTGCACAGACACCCCTTTCTTAGGGCCAAGAGGGGAGATCCACAAGTGAAAGCCAGCTCTGTCTTTCAGCAAGGAGACTCAAAACAAGACCACAGTTGGCTCCTGGCCCCATGGGTCCTCCATCAGCAGAGCTGTGCTGGGCTCTGCCGGCAGACGGCTGGGCCAGTCCCAGCAGCGACTGTGAGCCTTGTGTTGAATTTCCAAAAGGACAAACAGAAAGGGAAGAAATCTCCTTTGTGCCTCCTGGATTGTCTGCTGGGAGCTCACAGATTCCCTGTGCACAGCCGTGCAGTGAGCTGTGCGTTTCATTCAGGGCTGAGCTACTCCAGTGTTAAGTCACAGCGGAGCTTCTAAGATGTCTCTCATCCGTCCTGCCTCATGCTAGATGGAAGTTAATCAAGACTTGCCAGCACTATGGAAGACAAAAGGAGCCTACTGTGGGATTTGGGCTCAGCTGTGTCCTTTCAATAATTTATAAGTCTGGGGCTCTAACCTAATCATGAGGATTTGGGCAAGGAGGCAATGAATTTGTTTCCTCCCAGCCACAGGTGATATTGAAGTGAAGAATGAAAAATTAATCCCTTCTTCTGATTTGTCTTATAAAAGATATGCAAATAGTATTAGGGGCTGATCAAAATGTTGGTGATTACTGAATTGCTAAGAGGGAATAGCAAAGTGGTCCCACTGGAAAGTGCTGCTGTTGTGGCTCAGAAGTGCCAGTTGTGAAGATGCCCTTCTGCTGTTAGATAGCAAAATGCTGGAGGTTGGAATTCTCCTTAAGGTCATCTGTGGAAGGACATTGATCCCATCAGGAGAATTTGATGGAGAGGTGCAGGGTGTGCCGTTGGCTAGGACATTCTAGGCAGACTGGGATGCTAATCACAATGCATAGGAGGTGAGCTGAGTGATGCTTGAAGGAGCAGGGGATGCTGTATCAGACCCAAAGATGTTAACTCAGCTTGATGAATACCATCTTGAGAGCTAAGGTGTGGGAATTACTCTGTGCTGTCTGCTGTCACGAGTGGGAGGCAGGAGAGTGTGGTGGGTGTCTCCGTGGTGTTTTGCAGGCAGAAGGTAGTGGCTGGGTGGGTGTGAGGTGGAGCTTAGGGAGCCCAAACTATGGGGTCTGGGGGAAGGGAGGAATGGGACCTTGAAACGGGCTGTTGTGGCTACCAGCCCTCTGTCCTGTGCTGCAGACCTGGCTGTGCCAAGAAGCCATGCATCGCTGCACAGCAGAGCTGGACTGCTCCATCACTCAGCTCATGCATGGTGACTCGTTAAACCTCATTTGTGCCTGAGAGAGAAAGGTAAAATGGTGGAGGAGCAGGAAGGCCCTGGAACCAGGTCACCAGGAGATGTGTAAAGGAGAAACACACCAAGGATGTGCTGGTGGATCTCAAACCAGAGTGATTTGCGAAGAGTGGCCTGAGTTGGGTTCCTCACTGTGTGGTTTGGGAGGTGGGTGTCAGCCATCCCTGCCTTCCTGACCTCCAGAGATCCTGCTGCGTGGGAGAGAACCTGTCATCTCATGTTTGCAAGTGCTTCTCAATTTAATACATTTTAATCAGAAAATTAATCAGGAAACACCAGTTCAGCAAGATAATTGAACAATGAAGAGACACGATAATTACTGTTTAGTCTAATTAACTTTGTTAAGTCTTTATTGGGAACAGAGACTTCCTGAGTGAAACTTATTAAATGGTTCTCCCTGGAAAACAGAATCCCCATCAGAAAGCCTTTGTTCCTCACGATGTTTGTTAGGATTTGGGTGCCTGTCTTTAAATGGTGATTAGGGAAGGCAGCAGGTGGGTTTTGGGAAGACTCTAAGTTACCTTTCTGTCTGATCTCCTACATCTTCAATTCATTTACAGCTCTTTAATCCAGTGCCCTTCCCAGGTAGGGGAGGGATTTGATTGCAAACAATACCTCCGGCGCTGCGTCACTCTGCATCCCCCTTTTGGCTTTGGTCCCATCTCTCATCTTCAGGCATGTGGAAAATAGACATGAGATTATCAGCTAAAAGGGGCTTTTCTTTGCTGTGGTAAATATGGAGAAAAGAACTGAAATCTTTGGTTGGGCTCTGAGAGGATGGCGCTGCTGGGAAACCTCTGGCATTTGATGTGTACCTC